>JBBPFJ010000258.1:51355-204705 GCA_037975025.1 Excoecaria agallocha
CTACTTAAGATAACTTTAGTGATCTCAAGTCTGAGGATATTTGTACCATTGCTATAAAGAGGTTCCCCATTGATATAGATTTAATATCCATGCAAAGATTCTCTTGGTAGGTCTCTAATGAATTTGTTCTTCTAACAAGCATCCACATATTAGCTTTGATCATCTCTTACGATCAAAGTTACGAAAACTGCTACTTAAACCTTTTAAGAAGCATAACATGTGCTAGTCTAACCGTATTAACAATGTCCTGTCTTGTTAATACTATGACAAGGGATAATTAGGTATAACACATTTACATGCCATAAATATCTCACATCATGAACTCTTTTATGATTGCCTTTGCACTGTGTTTATAATACCAAGGACTTCATTTATTAATTTAAGATTAAGCAGATGCATATAATTAAATGTAGCATTAATAAATTAATGTAGCCTTTTTATAAATAAAATGAGTTTGTATACATGAAATACATCCCTATCTATATGTGCATTAGGGCACACTCTCTAACATATAGAATTTTGTCTGAACTTAGAATAAGCATTCTAAACTTCCTACTTATCCTAAAAATAAAAATCAGAACCACGTAGTTCTTCTCATTAATTGTCTAGTATCATGTTCTAATGCTGCTAGCATTAACTCAAAGATAAAAATTTTAACTCATCTTATTTAACCTATGGCAAGAATGATCTAGGTCAACTGATCTTCATTGACTATTTTCTTAACTTAGTATGTATCAATAGTGTGGTGCTTTTCCCCATTTCAAAATCTTAAATTCAAATCTAGAGTCATAATTCTACCATCTCACATCATATTTTTACTCTATAGCTAAAGTATCTTAAAGTATCAATTACTAATGCCTTTATAATAAGCCTTGAAGCCAATCATATATCCTTTTTTATTAGAAAATAAAAATAGATATACATTGGTTAAAGTTCATATCAAACATTATAACTAATTATCATATTAGAAAACTTATTAATAAATTCAAATAAAATAGAGTGGAAATAGACCTTGTGTAGTCTAGAAAATATTATTAACAAATCAAAATAGAATTATAACAGATCATTTACAAATTTTCCAAATATAACAAAATAGATAATGTGTATATTTGCCTATTATTTCTTATAGGCGTGGATAATGGGTACTGGAGATACTCAAAATGAGCATCAATTAGAGATACCAAGAGGTATCAACTAGAGAGGTTAAGCCTTAAATAGTAGTCATGTATTGAAAGTGCTGAAACACTAGGCTACAGAGATGAATTTACAAAATAAAGACATCATAGTGTCACTGAAGCAACTACAAAACCCTTCTAAGCATGCCTATTTACCCAGATCCAAGGCTTTAATAGGCCAAGGTATGGATAACGGGAGCTGAAGGTTACAATATAATTGCATTTATAAGAGATACCTTAAAAGACATCAATGGAGAGATATAAGTCTTAAGATCATATTTTTTGAATTGGAGATACCAAAGTACCAATATGAAGACACTATTTAGTGTCACTAGAGCAGCTATAAAATCTTTATAGACATATCTATCTATCTATCCATGACAAAGACTAATAAGTAGGCAAAACTTATCACATTTCCCTTACCATTATCTTATTTCATCTATCAAATCCTTAGTAATTCAACTATATCTACAAACATAATCATGTACTCCATATATGTACTCTTGAGTAAACATATACTTGTAATCAATAGAAATACATATGTCAAAGTGTATACACATTTCTAGTACATATACTCTTGTATACTGATATGAGCTTGAAAAGCTCATAAATATTATGTTTTAATGTGTAGTTTTGTTTAGAATTTTGTTTATTATTTTCATATTTTATCTAGATTTTGTTGCTTTTATGTGTTTTGTTTGTTTGTGGTTATTTTATTTGTATTATAGGAGAAGGGAGATGATTTAAGGATTAAAGGAGTCAAGTGGAAGAAAGAGAGCCATGTGAGCTACAAAGGGATTATCGCGAGCACAATAACGAAGGCAAGGTCACGACAGCAAGCAGGGAAGAAAGCCAGGACAGCAGCCAGAAGCGTGTCTTATCGTGAGGGTGACAAAGCAAGGAAGGCTCGCGATAGCCAGCGGAGACAGCCAAGCAGGGGCGTGTCTTGTTGCGAGCATGATAAGCGTCGCGAGCGCGACACAGGGTGGATGAGGAGTTAAAATTTATAAAGAGATGCAATTTTTCCCACAAAATACAACTTTTGTGAAAAGTTATCTTTGAAGGGTCATATCTTTTAGAGAGGCATATATATGCCAAGTGAATAAATTTTTGAAAAAAAAAAATTTTGGAATTTAATTTGTGATCTTGAGAACAATAATTTTCTTTAGTACTTAATTTTTATTTTCATGACTTGAAGAAGGAGACAAAAGAAAGGGAGAAGACATCTTGTGTGAAGGGAAAAGGGTTGAGAGATCCCCTTCTTGTTCTAAATTTTATTTTTCTTCCTTGTAATCTTTTACATGAATATTATGTTTACATTTGTTTATATATGACAATTTTCTATTTCCATTTACTTAGTTAATCTTTGAGTGTAGAATTTGCTATTAAAATTATATTAGTATCATTATAGGTTAAGGAAGAAGACCTTAAATGTGCAATTCCTTCTTTGAAAATCAACAAAATGGTCAAAAATAAAGGAGTTAGCGAGAGAAACGTCTTATTGAAAGTTAATAGGAAATTCATTATCAAAGCATAGTTAGAGAGATCACATGTGGAGATAATTGCTATAGGTTGGTGATTAATCTTAAAAGGTGTAATTAAAATCAACTAGTTCATTAACGAGAGTTGAGAATTAGCACTTTAATTGCATGTTTTAGGCAATTTAATTCATGTCGAGAGAACGGATTAGAAATATATTCCAACTTGGCTTACTAATAAGATTAAAACTTGTAATTAAAATAATGGTATCAAGTGCATGATTATTTAATGTCATTATATTCATTGTCTTCTTTGATTATATTTAACTAGGATTTAATTAATTTATGCATTAGAGTAGTTAGAATTAATTTCCACTTATAAACATCGTAAACAAGATTAAAATTAAGTAGTAACAGTGGGTAATTTCAATCAACATTTCCTCGTGGGATCGGTATCTGAAGTACTATAATCGGTACACCGTATACTTGCGGTATTTAAGCTTCTAGAAAAAGCATAACAAGTTTTTGGCACCATTGCCGGGGATCATGATTGTTTGATTTATTACACTATGAAATTGATTTAAGATTTTGGATTACGATATTTAATGTGTTTTTGTTTTGTTGTGAGTTTTCAGGATTTGACAGTTCATGCCGCGTACAAGGAGTTCGCAAGAAGAACTTGAACCGTTAAATTTAGAGATAGAGAGATTTATTTTGAGTAACTGCAAGTCTAATAAGAAGAAGAATTGGAATAGAAGAATTACTATGGCTGAAGAGGAGAATCCACCGCATTGATGTACTTTGCCATGCCAGCATTGAGTGGTGCTCAACAAGGTATGGTAAGACCCACAGTAAACGCAAACCAATTTGGAATAAAACCATCACTTTTACAAATGATTCAAAACAGTATACAATTCTATGGTTTGGCAAATGAGGATCCCAATGCTCATTTGGCAAATTTTTTAGAAATTTGTGATACCTTTAAGATTAATGGGGTTTCAGCGGATGCAATCAACCTAAAGCTTTTCCCTTTTACATTGAAGGATAAAGCAAAAGCTTGGTTGAATTCCCTTACAAGGGGTTCTATCACAACTTGGGACCAATTAGCCTAAGCCTTTTTATCAAAATATTTTCCCTAGCAAAAACTGCCAAAATTATAAAGGATATCACCACTTTTATTCAATACGACACTGAATCTTTGTATGAGGCATGGGAAAGGTTCAAAGAATTACAGTGCAGTTTCCCACACCATAATCTACCAAGGGAGTTGCTAATGCAAACATTCTATAATTGTGTGAATCCAACTACTCGAGGCACCATTGATGCTGCAGCTGGGGGATCTCTTATGAGGAAAACAACGGATGTTGTGTTTGAATTATTAGAGGAAATGTCCATGAATAATTGTATGTGGCCAACCGAGAGAGTAAGAGACTCTAATTCTAATTCCAATGCTAATACTAGGGGGGTCCATTCAATAGATTCTATTATGGCCTTGCAAGCCCAAGTAGCTGCATTAACCCAAAAGATCAATAGTCTAGGAGTGGGAGGAACTCCACAAACTGAGTGCACTATTTATGGCCAACTAGGTTATAGTAATGAGGGTTGTAATTTTGGAATGGGTAATCCAAATGAGCAAGTGAGCTTTTTGCAAGGGCAAGGATGAGGAAACCCTTTTTCAAACACCTATAACCCCGGTTGGAGAAACCATCCGAATTTTTCTTGGCGTAGTAATAACAATCAAAATAGAGGAGTAGGATTTCAACAACCTCAAGATAGGTTTGGAGCTTTGGAAGTGAAAGTAGATAGATTTATTGAGGAGCTTAACTTAAAATTCACTTCACAAGAAGATAATCAAAAGAGGTTAGAAACTAAATTTGATCAAATAACAAAGAATCAAGCCTCTTCAATTCATAACTTGGAAGTGTAATTAGGGCAAATTGCCAAGGCTCTTCCTTCCCATTTACAAGGAAACTTACCAAGCAATACGGAGGAAAATCCTCGCGACCGGTTGAAGGAAGTCTAGAATAGATTCCTAATTGTTCTATTTATATTTTAAGTTAGCTTAGTGGTTATTTGCATGTTTAATTTCTATTTCCATTTTTATTTTATTTTGTTGTTTTATTTGTATTGTATTCATATTTATTTAGAATACTTACACATTTTATTTTATTTTTGTATTTTATAGGTATTTATGTTTGCTTTATTTGTGTTGTCCATAATTTTCTATTTTCATTTAAAAAAAATTTAAGTCATAAAGTATCATTTTTGTCGCGAGCGCGACAAGGATGAGTGGGACGAATCACAGGACTCTGTCGCGAGCACGCCCTATTCGCCCTTGTAACTGTTTCATCTCGATTTGGGCATTATGGTTCTGTCGCTTGCGCGACAACATCGCGCTCGTGATATATGACTAGGAGGATTAGGCATTTAGGATCTGTCGGGAGCACGGCATTCTTTGCGAGCTTGCTATGTTCAAATGCCATGTCTTGTCGCGAGTACGACATTGTTACATGGTCGCGACAAGACACAGGATTTGAATTTTTGAGGTTTTCAACTGCCTTTTCACCTCCTCCTATAAATACTTAAAACCTTTCCATACCCTTTCACCTTCCTCACTCACCTACCTTCTAATTCCTGGGTTTTTAGCTCTCTCTCTCAACTCTTTCTTCTCTTATTCCTTACTTGTTTTCACTTAATTTTGTGGGAGTTTTTGTTGGGCTTCACTGTGATTTCTTCTTTCTTTCTTTCTTCCTCACCTATTTTTTGTGATTTTTGCTTGGAGTAAACCTGATTTTTAGCATGGTTCGCACCAAATCCATAGGGCGTAAGGATAAGCAACCCGTTGTAGAGCCACGCTCTTCGCCAATGCCGCCTTTCGAGTATCTTCAAGCCAGGTTTGAGTGTCCCTTCCCTATATACTCTGAGAAAGAAGGCAAAAAGTTTAAGTTTTTTGACACAAAATCATATGTGGGCATGTTGCATTTAGACAATGATTTGATTAAGGATTTAGGTCTCACTACCCAATTTGATAAGTATGTCAAATACATGAAATGGAAAAAGTTTTCTATTATGAATTTGCCTATTAGGAGGGATTGGGTTGTAGAATTTTTTGTCATCTTGGCTTATGTAGACAATAAAAAGACTCAATTTAAATTTAGACACCAAGGTGCTGGGTTTATTTTTGGCTTTGAAGAGATGCATGCTTGGTTTGGGTTTTCGTTGAAGGGATAATGTTTTAATGCCAATTTATTTGATCACCGGCCAACTTGGACAAAAATCACTAGCTTAAATGAATTCAATAACAAAAATGCCTCTAATCGACTTGTTAAGGATCATGGGTTATTTTTATTACATAAATATTTATGCCATGCCTTATTTGGACGAGTTGAGAGTACAAAGGTTCAAACTAAATATTTGTTTGTGCTTGATTTGTTGTTGTCACATAAAACACCATGCTCTATAGATTTTATCTTTGATGGGTTATATTATGCGTCCATTGCTAAAACTAAAATGGTAGGCATGTGTCACATTGTAACCGGCATCATTTTAGGGTGTTTAGGTGATTTAGACAATTTTATTTTGGAGTAAAATAAGCGTGTGACTTTAATAGATATCCGTTATCTGCGTAATTCCCATGTTTTAGATAGAGGCGCTTGGCCTCCGCAGTTTTTATCACGTTTTACGTAGGAAATGAATACTAGTCATGCCAAGAGGAAAGGGAAAACACATGAAACGTCAACTGCTGCAGTATCCGGTGATTCAGATGGTGCTGATGATGAAGATAAAGCTGCCTCTGCTAGTGACTCAGGATTTGGATGCGATGATAGTGGTGAGCCAAGTGTTGGTGCTGCACAAGATGAAGATGCTGGATTGCAGCGAGTCATGTCTCATTTGGATGGCATTGAGGTTGCATATCAAAGCATGGCGGCCCGAATGGATTCCCTTGAGGCGACTGTCAAACAAATGCACAAAAGTCATAAGAGCCTTAGCCACAAGCTCCTTTCATTCTTTCGCCATCAGAATATTCCTTTCACGCCTTCTCCGTCGGGGTCCCCAAGTGGACCATCTTAGTAATGTTCTCTCTCCTATGTTTTTTTTCATTTTTCTTATGTTTTTGTGTTTTTTTTGTATTGCATGTTTTGTTGTGTGGTATGCTTGTTTTTGTGGAGTCTTCCTTACACAATGAGGACATTGTGTCATTTAAGTGTGGGGAAGCTAGTTGTTATTTTACATATAGGATTAGTTTTAAATTTTTATGTTATTTTATGGAGTTATTCTTTGTGAGGTCATTACCTAGTAACACATGTAGGTAATCTATGCATAGTTAATTATGAGTCTATTGGATGCATCTACTAACTTGGAATCAAGGATCTTTAGTTTTAATATGATTATGTTTTCATGGATAGACATGTTTAGGTAAAGTACTTTGGTATACATCTCTTTTAGGCCTCGTTTCTTTAAGTATGTGCTTTAGAATAGTGAGTTTTACATGATGTAAAGTGTTGTCATAACCATGGCGAGCTTTTGAGCCTAAACACATTAAAATTATTATTGAGAGAATTCCTCTTGTATTCATTACTCTAAAACTTCTGTTAGATAATTTTTGAGATCACATTTAGTATATAATATGCATGAAAAATGATTTAGAAATAACCTATTTTAGCTTGCTTAAACAACTACCCTTTTTGATTTTAGGTAGCCATTTTGAGCCTATAACCATTTTATTCATGAGCTTATTTTGAGCCTATAACCATTTTAAAGTGAATTAAAACTTTCTTTTTGAACCCTTATGTGGAAGATGTAGTAATGCTTTGATGAGTAGGATATAGTATTGATATTTTATAAGAATGAATCCTTTTTTATCCCTGAAGTTTAAAGCCACTAGTATTTCCATTAAAAAAAGAGGAAAAAAAGATATAAAAGAGAAGAAGAAAACTAATACACTAGTTTGCTTTTAAAAGAAGGAAAATAAAAGTAAGAGAAGCAACTAGTTTAAGTTTGAGCATAGGTGAAAACTAACGAGTATTGAAGAATCATTGTAAGGGGATATGGAAATTTTATTAGTAAAGATAGATATCATGCTTAAGTGCAACTTTTGCAATACAAACTTTTACTTGTTTGAGTATTTGCTATGTTTTCCACATAAATGAGCTACTTAACCCAAAATTGTTCTTACCTTAACCTAAGCCAAGCTATAACCCTTTAAAGACCCTTTTGATTTTGTGCATTATTTTATGCTAGTGATGGAGATTTTTGTTTAATACAAGCTTATGGTATGTGGTGGTACAAGAGGAAATTTGAGTAAAACACTATCAACTAAACACTTGAGTGGTGTAAGGCACAATTTATGAGAGAACAACTCTATCATTTTGTATTACTTGCTAGGTTAGAGTACATGTTATAAGAGATAAGGTTTTGAAGAGCTGTATATAATTGTACTTTGCATTTTCTTATTTATCTTATTGGGGGCATGTGAGTATTAAACCTTATAGATCCAAGATTTTGTGTTGGTATATGTTGACATTGACTCAATATTGAATATGTTAAAGAAACTTTGCATGTGTTAATTTGTAAGAATCTCAAGAAAGACAAACTCCATATTCCATGTTTTATGTTTTATTTAAATATTTGAGCTTTGGTGGTTTCTTGCATTTTGAATTTTTGCTTGGGGACAAGCAAATGTTTAAGTGTGGGGAATTGATATGAGCTTGAAAATCTCATAAATATTGTGTTTTAATGTGTAGTTTTGTTTAGAATTTTGTTTATTATTTTCATATTTTATCTAGATTTTGTTGCTTTTATGTGTTTTGTGTGTTTGTGGTTATTTTATTTGTATTATAGGAGAAGGGTGATGATTTAAGGATTAAAGGAGTCAAGTGGAAGAAAGAGAGCCATGTGAGCTACAAAGGGATTGTCGTGAGTGTGACAACGAAGGCGAGGTCACAACAGCAAGCAGGGAAGAAAGCCAGGACAGCAGCCAGAAGCGTGTCTTGTCGCGAGGGCGACAAAGCAAGGAAGGCTCGTGATAGCCAGCAGAGCTAGCCAAGCAGGGTCATGTCTTGTCGCGAGTGCGACAAGCGTTGCAATTGAGACACAGGGCAGATGAGGAGTTAAAATTTATGAAGAGATGCAATTTTCCCACAAAATACAACTTTTGTGAAACGTTATCTTTGAAGGGTCATATCTTTTAGAGAGGCATATATATGCCAAGTGAACAGATTTTTGAAAAAAAAATAATTTTAGAATTTAATTTGTGATCTTGAGAACAATAATTTTCTTTAGTACTTAATTTTTATTTTAATGACTTGAAGAAGGAGACAAAAGCAAGGGAGAAGACATCTTGTGTGAAGGGAAAAGGGTTGAGAGATCCCCTTCTTCTTGTTCTAAATTTTATTTTTCTTCCTTGTAATCTTTTACATGAATATTATGTTTACATTTGTTTATATATGACAATTTTCTATTTCCATTTACTTAGTTAATCTTTGAGTGTAGAATTTGCTATTAAAATTATATTAGTATCATCATACGTTAAGTAAGAAGACCTTAAATGTGCAATTCCTTCTCTGAAAATCAACAAAATGGTCATAAATAAGGGAGTTAGCGAGAGCAACGTCTTATTGAAAGTTAATAGGAAATTCATTATCAAAGCATAGTTAGAGAGATCACATGTGGAGATAATTGATATAGGTTTGTAATTAATCTTAAAAGGTGTAATTAAAATCAACTAGTTCATTAACGAGAGTTGAGAATTAGCACTTTAATTGCATGTTTTAGGCAATTTAATTCATGTCGAGAGAACGGATTAGAAATATATTCCAATTTGGCTTACTAATAAGATTAAAACTTGTAATTAAAATAATGGTATCAAGTGCATGCTTATTTAATTACATTATATTTATTGTCTTCTTTGATTATATTTAACTAGGATTTAATTAATTTATGCATTAGAGTAGTTAGAATTAATTTCCACTTATGAACATCGTAAACAAGATTAAAATTAAGTAGTAATAGTGGGTAATTTCAATCAACATTTCCTCGTGGGATCAATATCTGAAGTACTATAATCGGTACACCATATACTTGCGGTATTTAAGCTTTTAGAAAAAGCATAACAACATAATATGGTTCTCCTATATTTTCGTCTTCAAATTGTTTATCATACTAGGTAAGTATACAATTATAAACAAAGCATATACTTATATATTCATAACATATCTTTGTCATGATCTTCTCCATTCTTTGAACCTTGATGCATCAATATACATTCTACTTTAATCATAAAATCAATATACATGTTCATATTCATATAACTTATGCTTATGACTATAGAAAGTGCATAACACTTTACTTATAAACACATAATTACTTTGCATACTTATTGTTCAATCATATATTCAAATTTTTCATGTACCTGTTCATGTTTGCATATGTTAGGCTTACAATCTTAATATTTGTTTCAAAACAATTATAAACACATAGTTTCTTAAGTATATATTTTATACATATTCTTATTTCAATGTATCTTCATATATTTTCTATATATTAAGTCATTAAACACTTTTAAACATATGCATAATAGGATGAAATTAAGAGGAGATAAAGCTATTTTGGTTTTAAGATAGCCATGTATGTCATATTATGTTGAAAATTTAAGGGATAGAATGTGTAATACATGACTGTTTTGGTTTTAAGACAGTTGTGTAGTCTTATAATTCCAAATTTCCTAGCAATATATTCTTAATATCTTATTGTACAACCATTTTGACATAGCAAAAGAAGTTTTTAGGTAGAATGGTCTTCCAGACAATTGTTTCCCTCTATCTCTAGTTTCCATTTCACTATAAATCAATGGTTTTGGACCTATACATCATGAGATATACTCCAAACAACATAAGCTACTCTAAAATAGGGGCAATATTAGGTCAATAACTTCAAGCGAATTTTCTAAAGTCTTAAGAGCTGCATTAGGTCTTGGTTGCTTCTACAAAGTTTTAGGTCCATGACTTATCTTATATCTCCAATTAGAATTACCCAATTTAAAGGTCTATAGACTAAATTATGGCTAAAATACTATTGATTTCTCAGGATTTCTACCTAACTTAACTTAAGTGAGCTACCTAAATCTCAAAAAAAGTTTTATCTCCACCAAATCATGCAAGTTTTCACTATCTCATCTTATTTCCAACCATAAAAAATTAATTTGAATTCATATACTAATTCCACATATAACTTATCACATACAAAAACTAAGAGGATAAGGATTTCCCCATACCTTAAAATCTACCCAACTAGCTTTTCCTCTACATCTTCTTTGCTTTTCTTAACTTCTCTTCTACTTTAGTAATCTATGGGTCTTGAGGGCATTGTTTTAATGAAGAGAAAATGTAATTTTTTTTGTAGGAGTTTCAAGCTTTTCCTCAACCAGCCTCCTTATCTCCCTTTTTATATGAATTCTTTTCACTTTTGTGAATTATACATGTTGCCATTTCATTGGCCACAACTTTTGAATTTGGTAAATTATAATTTAACCCCAAATATTCCTCTATTTATATAATTTCATGTAATTGTAACTTTGTTGTCATATTAATCCATGTCTTTATCCTTATATATCACTATTAAAATAGTCATTAAAATAACTCAAACTTTTACATTAATCACATTTATGTACAAAATGATCACTAACTAGTATAACCATTAACATTCACTCATATACTTCCTTAAACATGTCATATTCCTACCAAGATAGGATTTAAGGCCTTACAGGTTAAAACACGATTTTTCAAAGTTCTATTAGGTGGCAATTACTTTTTACCTACCTTATAATGCCCAAATAAGACACATCTTGAGGTTGATTACCAATAATGGAATCAAGGTACTAAGGCTCAAAACTCAACGAATTAGGTTAAATCTTTTGGCAATTGTGAAGTAATCGGCCTCATCAAGCGGGAGACCTTCATTTAGCTAACCTTAAAGGCGAGTCCCAGCCTCTAAGGCAAAATGGTCTGCGTATGTCATAGTGACAACTTCACTGGGGACTATGAGACTTTATTTTGAAAATATCTTTGATTAATATAAATAAATAGGCTTAAGATTAAAAAATTTTATGTCTTTTCAAAACCATTAAACTCAAACTAGAGCCCTAGAATAAGTTAGGTATCCCTCTTTTTACCTCGATATGTTCTTGAAGCATGACTTTATATAAACTCAATGTAGGGAAGTGCTAAAGATAATCACCAATCCAATCTTTATACCTTATGGTATATTAAATTGTGACCCAATTTCTCGCTATACTCGTGATGAGTTAGATCTATTAGTTGGAACCATGCTTGGATAGCCCTAAAGTTGTACAACTAGACCAAAGCTCGTGTAATGGCATAGATACTTCCACTATTTATCTAATAAACTTTATAATATCTTATATGGGTTGTCATATATTGAATATGCCTAAATAAACTCAAGTTTCCATTCATCAAAGGCTTTCATGCATTGGTGAGACTATTTTCATTTGTTTGGATTATTCAAATACATAATGGTCATACCTTTATGCATGCATTTTAAATAAAGAAGTGTTATGCTACACATTTTACACTATGCATCATATGGGTCCATTAGGTTCCCCATTGACTATGGATTAAGCCTACTTAGGAAAGAGACTGTGTGACCTTATTTATAGGAGTAATAATGTTGGAAGGATTGTTGTATATGCTTGTCAATGTTACATCTCATGATCATGCATAACATGCAAGTCATGCATCATTCAAGCACTTCAATTTTACAACCATCATAAATCACTCACCTAGGTGGTTTATGGTTCTAAATGGCTATCTTGTTAGAGTAATTTTTCCTAAAAGACAAAGTCCAGTGTGTCCAAGTGAGGTTTAGATTTAGGCTTAGGTGATACAATAAATAGATTTAAAAAAATTGTAAGAACACTTAATAAGGGTAGAGATGTTTGATCTTGCATAGTTGATTAGCACTTCTAACCCCTAAGACATAGCCAATTGGCACTTCTAACCCCCAAGACCTAGATAAGAGGCTTGATGACTTTGAAAGGAAGATTGTATCCATATTTGCCAACGTGACAGCCAACTTGGCTTTCCTTTTTAATACTTAGCCTATTGCACCACCTACTGGATGAGTTAAACTGACCACAGTTGTGGAGACTCTTAGAGCAGTTATTGTGATACCTATAATAGTTGTTGACATAAAAAATGTTACACCCTAGGGTGTATTAACTGAGCATGGAAAAAAAGGGATTTTTACATTATAATTTTGAATATGATTTTATTATTAGCAATCATTTTGAACCATGAGGCTTTCATGTGGTAAGGAAAAGGGTCCCAAGAATGGAGTATTTGGCCAATAAGAAGATGGAAGAAAAGTTAGAAGCTATGGCTAGGGTACTTTCAGCAAGAAAGGGGATCAACCCCAAATACATTGACCTAGATAGTGAAGACATCCTTCCCAACTAATTTAAAGTGCCTGATCTATTAAAGTTTGGTGGTGCATTCAATACATCCACTCACATTAAGTAATATACACTATTCATAAAGGGGACCGCCCTCACAAAGAGGAAGAAGATTTACACTTTGTTCTTTATCTCATAGGGTGATTAAGGCATTAATGAGGTAGTATGATTGTAGCACCAGTATATAAGTCACTTTGAAAGACCTGGAGTTATTGCAGGTAAAGCCAGACAAATCATTCCATGACTACCTTACTTATTGGACGATAAGGGTCATGGAGATAAAGAAAAAACTAGAGATAGCAGATCAAATTGGACTATTCATCAGAAATGACAGCCTTTATTTGAAAGAGTGACTCAAAATAAAGGGGTTAAAACTTTAGGAATCCCTTAAAGACATAACCATTGAAGAAGATGGAGACTATGTGACTATGAAAGCAAGTGTTGCTAGTGGGAATTATGGCAACCACTGAAGTTATGGTAATATAAGGTTTAACAAAAATAGTGGTAATAGTAATAGAGGTGGTAATGGAAGAAAAATTAAAGTTTTGGCTACTAGGATAACCCTATTATGTTACACCAATTTGGGGAAGCCACTGTCTTTGTGCCTTAATCATCATATGAAGGAAGGGAAAATACAACCATTTGCCACCACAGCCATCTAAAAACCAAGGGATGCTTAAACACAAAGCATATTAATTTTGTGTTTTACACCAGCTTAAAGGGTCATTTGATTAAAAATTGCTAAACTTTAAGGGACTACATATATGATTTGATTAACGCCAAGTAGGTGTTAGACCCATAAAAAAGAATAAAGAAATAGGAGGGATACAATGCTATACCACCACTAGTTTTTATGGTTTATTTAGGGTTACCAGAATGGTATGTGGCACTGGATTTGTATAGCAATGACTATCTAGCCATTGCTCACAGGGCTCAAGGAAGTAATAAGGATGCAGTTTAAGAAGTTTTAGGTGACGATTCTATTGTAAGCTTAGGTATGCTAATTAGCAGGAACATAGTTGAAACACCTATTAGTTTAATGGACATTTAGGGCATAGATAATAAGAATGAGTCAGTTAAATCTGATGGTAGTGATGAAGAGAAATTAGGGGACCTAGTGTGATCTCAACAAGTGTACTGAATCAATATGTAATATAGTGGGGTAATTTACAGATCCAAAGGTATCGAACCCTAGGGAAATAAGTGAATGCACGAATACTTGACTAATTAGGATTATATGCTTAACAAATTACCCATTTGTTATTTGTGAATGTTGTATCCAGTAATATTTTAACAATTAAAAGTAAAGTAAAATAGACAAAAGTATGAATTAAACAAAAGCGATAAAAATAGTGTATGAAAATGTATGAAATAATAATGACTAAAGATTTTGTTCAGGAATCAAATCTTCCCCTACCCAATGCAAGATTCACTTTAACATAACATTAATATACTTTAAATGTGGATGACCCAACTTAACCCCTAATATCCCATTCTAGAGCCTGCTACTTCAATACCCATTCATTTTCCTCTCTATTTCTAGATTTACAGTGAATGAACCCTATATCTAACAACTCCATTTTTAAAACACTATTAAAACTACAGAAAATATATTGCAAAAATAGAGTATTCATGATATATAGATTAAGCAAACATAAATCTATCAACTTGAATAAGATTAATAGTATAAACACTTGCATAACATCCATACCAAGATGAGCACAAGGAAAAAGACACATCTGAAATATATATATAACAAACTAAGTTCAAAATCTTCGATAGGTAGATGATTCAAAGATCCCTAAATAACTAAAAGACTGCTCACTACTCATATTGAAAGTAATAAAAAAAAGGAAAGAAGAAACTATTTAAAGGAAAGAAGAAACTATTAAACCCATTTAAAGTGTAGATCTGAAGTTGTTATGGCTTCCCTCTTCTTCTCCTTACTAGAACTTAATTAAACAGTAACTAAAACTATGTATTTATATTAAACTATGGCATTTACTATATTGTAAGTGTGAAATCTATGTAAATGTAAGATTTTTACAAGTGTAAATAAAGTATATAAACCCTAAAAGTGTAAAGAACTACGAGCTAAAGCTATAGAGAAAAATTAAAAACTTTTAAACCTCAAAGTCCTTTTTTTAAATCCATAAACTATAGCTTTCATAGTGTTCTTTAGAGTCACACGACTGAGATAGTTTGGTCTCAACTGAGTCCAATCGTTTAAATTAGTACTATAGCTTTAGTACATGACTGAGACACTTTTGTCTCCATTGAGTATACCCTTCTAGACTGAATCATCCTTGTACTCTACATTCACTATAAGAAAATATGGTAATAGCAATGAAAAAATAGCAACGAAATTGATTCCGTTGCTAATTTAGCAATGGAATTTGATTTTCGTTGCTAATTAGCAATGGAAATTAAAATTCGTTGCTAAATTTGGTTGAATTTTTTATTTTTAGCAACGGAATAAAAATGGTGGTATCCGTTGCTAAAAAAAAGAGGAAAATTTTAGCACCAAAATATAGCTACGAAAAATAGCAATGAAAATTTATGACCGTTGCTAAATATTGTGGCATTAGATGGCGGAAAAATTTTGGGACGAAATTTAGCAACGAAAATTAAATTTCGTTGCTATTTAGCAACCGAATTAATATTTCGTTGGTATTTTGGTCCCAAAGAGGAGAAAAAATTAGGGTCCAAAAATAGCAAAGGAAAATGTATTCCGTTGCTATTTAGAAACCGAACTTAAATTCTATTGCTATTTAGCAACCAAAATCAAATTTCATTGCTATTTAGCAACCGAAATCAAATTTCATTGCTATTTAGCAACCGAAATCAAATTTCGTTGCTATTTAGCAACCGAATTAATATTCCGTTGCTATTGTGGGCACAAAGAGGTGAAAAAAATTAGGGTCCAAAAATAGCAACAGAAAATATATTCCGTTGCTATTTTCGTCCCAAAGAGATGAAAAATTTTGGGTCCAAAAATAGCAACGGAATTCAAATGCCATTGCTAAAATTGCAATCGAAAACAATTTTGTTGCAGTTTTAGCAACGAAATTTGAATTCCGTTGCTATTTTTTGGTTCAAAAAAGAGAAAAAATTTGGGTTCAAAAATAGCAACGGAATTCAAATTCCATTGCTAAAATTGCAACCGAATTAAATTTTTGTTGGTAATTTCCTATTTGCCCTAGGTATAAAAGGCCTCTTATTTCTCTATCTTCATTTTGTCTCTCCCTTGCCCTCACCGTCTGCCTCGCTCTCTCCCATCTACCTCGCTCTCGCCCTCAAAATCATCTTAGGTAGCTCTTCACTCAGTGTCTCACCATGCTTCCAACCATCGTATCTCTCTTTTTCTTCTTAATTGCACGATTCCTAATTTTCTTGCTCCGTATTGCTCATCTCATCTATTTTAAGGTACAATTTCTCTCTTAATCATCTCATTTTTCTGTTTGATATACTGGTTCTTGCATTTTTAATTTTCTGTGCTGTTTCTCAACCAAAGGAATCATCAATTGATCTCAGCCATGGCTAGGAAGCTGCTTTCTCTTCATGTTCTTCTTTCGCTTTTCACTTTTCAGTTATGTCTTTCATTCTCTGGTGAGTTCTCTGCCAATAGCTCTTAACCCTAATTGCCTCAATCTTTATAACATCCCACTCTCTTTCCTTTCATTTATTAGAATATAGTTTTCATGGGTCGGGAAATGGTACAGGTCTAATGCTTTTCTTAACTTTACTGGATAATTTATATGTTTTTTAGTTTTGCAACCAATTATTATTAATTTTTTTTATAGGCGCATAAATGAACTTATTTGACTTCTTCATGCCTATGCCATTTTTAATTGATTAGTTAAAAGTTTATTTTAACACGCAGACACACATAACACTACTCTATTTAAATTTTGTTTATGAGTTTCGTTGGTGATCTAGTATTACATTTGCACATGGCAGTTGTAGTGGAATATTTAATAATTGATTTAGATTGCAAGCAAAGGAAACATGCATTACATCACGCCATCTGATGGTTTCATGCATCTCATTTTTTTCTATATTAGCTACTACTTCCTGTTAAATACTTAGCTCTTTTTTTCTTTTTCCCTCAGAGCAATATAATTTAGCCAATTATTTTGAATTGGAATTTATTTTCTAATGTATCTCATTTTTGTCCATATTAGCTGCTTCTTCCGGTTAAATTTATCTCTTTCTTTTTTTTTTCAGAGAAATATAATTTGGCCAATTATTTTGAATTAGAATTTATTTTCTTTTGTTAATTTTTATTTTTTTCTAGTTAAGAATAATTAATCATATTAGGTGAACTGAATTAGAAAGTGCACATGATAAAGAAATTAAATAGAAAAAAAAATGGGAATTTAGTACTATATCGTATCGCAATACAAAAAAAAGGAGAATTTATTTAGTTTAGATGATAAAGAGGTTTGAAATAATTAAGTGGGTTTAATTTGAAGTTCAATGAAATTGGTTCTCTGTTGATTATTTATTTTTCGATTTCTGTGTTTTCTGTTGATTTTTTCTTTTTTAATGAAATTGGTTACATGATTTTTGTGAAGATTTTAATGATATTTTTGAATACATACAATAATTTTTGGTTATTGACACTTTCTTCCTATTTTCGTTGGATTTAGGCTAATTTTTGGTTATCTCTAAAGTTTTTTATTACTATTATAATACTTAAGCATGAAATAATTTATGTTTGATTTTGGGTATGTGGCCGATTTGTTATGTATTTATTTTGCCTTGATACATATAAGCTTTTTATAATTCAATTAAAACATGTAAATTTCAAATTGAACACTTGTATTTGAATTTTAGAAATGATAAATTGTTAAGTACAAATTCACCCTTCTCAATTGCAATTGCTATGGTGAAAGTAATTGATTAATTTTTTTAAATCATTGTTTTTGAATATATCTGAATTAATTTTTTAATTTTTAATGTTGAAAGCATGGAATATTATTATAAAGAAAGAAAAGAAAGGCATTATCAGGTGGCAAGAAATATGTAAGTGTATAGTGGCATTCGTGTTAAACAAGTGTTATCTAATTTGATGAGGTGGGGACGGGGAGCTTGACATGGAATACGAAGAGATAAACCCGTGTTTCACCTTAGAAGCGATGAATAATGTTTAAATTTAAATTGGTAAACATCAAATCAATTTCGTATGGTTTTTTTCCTCAGGTTATTGTAGTTTATTGTAGTGGTGATACATAAATATAATATTTTCCTGTTATAGGCAGTAGAAATTAGCTATGTGCTTCCTCTTTTGGTTATTTGTTCTTCAAAAAAAATGAAAGCTTAATGCTTATAATATCTTTTAACTTCATCACTGTAGGTTGCCAAAATAGAGACTGAAAAAATGCTTATTAAAATGGTTGAAACTAAATTGGAGAATAGGAACCAACAAGGCACATATAAAGGCCAATTCAAAGGACAGTCCCACTTCTTTGGGTAATTAACATTTAGCAGTTGTATAGGCCTAAAAGAAACTGAGGCACTATTTTCTTTCTTACTGTATGTAAGTTGTGGTTAAGCATAATCCTTTCAAGTATCTTTAGTCATCCCTATGAAAGTTGGCTTTTATTATTGCAAGAGTTTGGGTAGAGTATATCACCAAAATAATGATCAAAAGCTTAATAGCCACTGAGTTCTTACCAGATCTAAAAGGAGGCAAGATTGAATATGAATTTCCTGATGAGAATGTCACTATTATAATGATACGGGGCTGGCAAATGTACAAAGCAAAGCTACTAACAACAAAAGAGCAAGGGTAGGAGTCATTCTCATCAAGCTTGATGGGGAAAAATCATGGAATATGACATGGTATGTACATGATAATCACACAGCAGAAAAATAATAATAATCGATCATACATACCACGCAATCCATACACAAGAATCGAAAACATGCAATTTTAAGGTTTTAAAACTTACAACTTTAGATGTACTTCAAGATTTGATTTTGATGATGACCAACAACTAAGAAGGAGTTATTCACCTTAGATCTTCACCACCAATGCCAAAGGAACAACTTCTACGCCACTCCTCTCTATGTTCACACACACAATTGCAAGGAAGGCTAAAAATTGAGAGTGCTAGCTCTATGTGTATAGTAATTGGCAATGGTAATGGATTGAAGCTACAAGATCTGATCTTGTACTTCCTTTTGGTTGCTATTTCTGCCCAAGAACATAAGAGAACAAGGAAGAATCCTTTCCCCTTGTGAAATTCGGCCAAGACTGTGAGAGAGATCAAATTCACGCCTAGGGTTTTTATGTTTTAGTTCATTTATATATCTCACTAATTTAGGTAAGTGTTAAATCCGAATTTTACTATCTTTTAGCTAGTAAATTCAGCCTCCATCACTTCCTAATTAAGTGATATACATTAACTCAAACTGCTTTAAATTTTAAATTAAAATTAATTCAAAATAAACATAAGACATTTAATCAAAATAAATCACTTAATTTAGTGATATGGTTGCCGAAATTCCTATTGAATTTATCCTTGGATTTTTGGTTACCTTATCTCCATTTAATTAATTTATTTTGATTTAAATGTCATTAGGATTTAATACTCAATTAACTTAATTAATCCAAGATAATTAATTAATTAAAATTAATCCTATTAGGCCGAATCTTTCTCTCTCATGGACCAAGGTCCAATAGCAATTTTAATACCCATTACATACATTAATTTGACTTTAATTAAAAGCCCAAATTAATGCCCAATCTTCTATTTAAATATTTTAAGCCCAATGCTTTGTGTGCAATCCTATAGGTCCATTTAATATTAGCAATGAATTAATGAATTAATTCAAAGGCTATATATATTCTCTATCAAGATATTATAGCATTCCAAATTAAATGAAAATATAAATGGCATTTAATGACCTAATACAATTTTACATAGTCTCTTACCCTTAAATATCAGAATTAATTTAAGGCATGGAATCAGTCATCCTTATATATACTAATTACTTTCTTGATATTCTAGTGACACTAAACTCTCAAATAAATAATGATTACTCATTATTTCATCTCAGTATAGCCATACACTTCTTAGTTCACTGATAAAGTGGCCGATGATATTTTCTTTCTTATCAAGAGGGGTAATCCCTTCATTTCTCTCATGCTCTCTAACATGCATTAGTGCATACCCAAGCATACCCATACTTGTCACCCTATTACGAGCACGTTAGGTGTATGTCAAAGTACACAGAAATTCATAAAGAGTTTCATAGAGATTTTAGGTCTAAGAACTTCGATGCCAAACTTGCACATGAGAAACACTTATGACTTATACCATGTAGTGTTCTCATGAACGGATCGAATCCAGATACCATGTTCTAAACATGTATCTATGATCTCTGATTGACACTCTTGTCCTTATGATCCATAAGACAGAACTCATCTTATCAGAGAGAACATACTAGTCTTAATTGATTTGTTATTCCCATAACAATGACTGACTAGGGATATTTAGAATGAAGTCTAATTTGTTTCAAAGTCTTACAACCATGTGCCTCACACATGATAACTTAAATTGAAACAACATTCTTGGATAGTTCTATCAATTGATATTCACAGGAATACAATAGATAAACCAAATGCCTTATTTATTAACTAAAGTATTTTATAACAATGCATTGGGGCTAGGGCTTACACTAACAAAAACTCCCCTTAGCTAAGAAGCTAGGATACAAAGTGAAAAATAATGGAGTTGAATATAAGGCCTACACTTATAGTTTATAGTACTGATGGCCATAAGGGCAAAGACTGTAGAAGTATCCATATATTCATCTTTGTTGGTCTATCATATTAGAGGGGAATGGTCTATCAAAGTATAACAATTAGTGCCTTATGTTGAGTACTTCAGAAGCTTGAGTAATTAGTTTAAGACATACACTTACAAGCATGTGCCCTAAGAAGAGAATCAAATGGCAGATGCATTGGCAACCTTAATATATCAATCTGAGACAATCCAGAAGGGATAGTAATGGCACCCATAATGATCACTAGTTTAGACAAGCCTAGTTTTGATAGTGAGCAAGTTATGGACATTGAGGTAGTTGACTGGAAGCCTTGGCACTTTGACATTCAAAACTATTGAGAAAGGTCAGATTTCTTAGAAAAATGCTATGGAAAAAGGATCAAAGAATGATTTAGAAACTCCTAACTTAGTTTATTAGTGTGGATGGAACTTTTTTCAAGAGATAGGTCAACTGTATCTAACAAAAAAGAAGCCAAAAAAAGTAATCAAAGAGAGCCATGCAAGGACTTACAAGGCCCATATGAATTATTTTGCTCTTGCGAAAAAAATCATACATCAAAGGTTTTCCTGGTTAACTATAGATACTAATTACTCATAATATCTGAAGTTATGCCATCAATGTCAGTAGTGTATAGACTTGAGTCATCTATCTATGCTAAAATTGTGTAATCTTTCATCTTTATTTTTCTTAACTTAAGGAATGATATAATTAGAGAAATACATTCGATAGCTCTAAACTTTCATAGGTGCATAGTGGTTGCCATTGATTACTTCACCAAATAGGTGGAACATGAATCTTTCAAAAGGTTAGATGCATAAGAGATGGTGCAATTCATTGAATGAAATATGATCTACAGGTATGGGTTGCCTCACCATCTAACGTCTGATAATATGGTTCAATTTTAAGTCAAGACCAAACAGGTGCTAAAGAAGTACAAAATCCAACATCATAAGTCCTCTCCTTATCATCCATAACCAAATAAAAAAGTCAAAGCAGTAAATAAAAACCTAAAAAAGACCACATCTAAGATTGTACAGACCTTTAAGGATTGGATAAAGAAGGTACTATTTCCAATATAGGGGTAGAGGAAAACAATTAGAACTTTAATAGGAGCTACTCTTTTTTTACTTAGTATACAGGATGGATGCAATATTGCTAGTTGAAATCAAGCTTTAGTCATTAAAGGTTGCTTTAGAAGCTAAATTACCTAAATTAGGATAGGCAGAGCATAGGCTTTTGTAGTTGAATTTATTGGATGAAAGTTGTGTGAGGGCTTGCTATTATAACTAGGTATGTCAAAAGAGATTAGCTTGGTCTTTAGGTATGAAAGTTAAAGGCCATCATCTAAAAAAGGGTGACTTAGTGTTTAAATAGATGAGATCAAGTATCTTAGACTATAGAAGCCAGTTCATACCCAATTGGTAGGGACCCTTCTTGCTGAAGAAGCTTATATCAAAAGAGGCAGTGATTCTCGCCGATAGTGATATGAATGAGTTTAAAGAACTGATCAATATCAATAGATTAAAGAGTTTTCATGGCTAAACAAGTGCCAAAAGAAAAGAAAATATAACGCTCCAGGTAAAAAAAAAGGTAACTTAGCTAAAATTGGGCACTTTACTAAGGCAAAAATTGAAAAAAAGGCATCTTAGGGAAGAATTAAGGGTTGAGAGAAGATAATCAATTAAGAAAACCCATGAGGGCTAATTGATAATATGAGGTAGATTGACTCAAGGTGTCACACCCTAAAATAAAATGGAAACTTGTGTTTTTACGTTAATCGTCATCTTATAATTATTATTGTTGCCATATGACATAGGTAGATATGAATGCATATATAAGCTAATTCAAAACATACAATTAACATAGAAATAGAGACTTAATTCCATTGTATACATAGGGACATATGCCAAAACTGGGTAAGCCCTTAGGCAATAAAAAAGCTGTAGTTAATATTTACATATGTAATATTATTATTCTCGACTGCTACACTTGCCACTATGATGCTTTAGCCACAAGGCTCTATAGTCAATCGCAGGGCTTGTCACCCACATCTTATATTCAACATTCGTAGTGAAGCCACATTCTACAAAATTGGGTCTTACAGGCAACTAGCTCCAAAGCTAATGATAATTTAAGGCAAAAGCAATAATTAATTTGCCACCCTGAAATGATAAAGGGAATTCAAATAAGCGACCTATAATGCAAAAGGTAACCCTATATAGCCCACACAGTGGAACACAACCAGAGTGTCCATCTCAAGTGACATAAAGAAACCTCAACCAGGGGCATATAAAACTGATGTCTCCATCTGCAATTATCGCCAACCATATTGTGCCTTCATATAAAGAATTGAACTAGTATAGCCTTTATCTCAAGAGATAATGCCTCAATAAGTATGAGCCAATCACCCGTAAAGGTGGTTCCTCTAGTAGCCTCAGTTTCTCTTGTAGCCATACTTAAAATTTTGAAAAATGAAAATGATGAGTAAAATAATAAATAAATAATAGCAAAAAGCTGCTGTAGTGGGTTAAGTCCACTTCAAGCAAAAATTAGGTATAGGGTAATGTGAAAATCCTTAAAAGGATGCATTTACCCTAAGAAAAGTTAGTGTGAAAAACTCACAAAGGGCGCTCTACCTTTAAATATATGACTACAGGTACCTGGAGTAATAAGGGGCTGCCAATGAAGAGAGCAATTAGGTTAGCTTGCACATTGTCCAAGCCAAGAATGATTTCTTCCAAAATCTATAAGAAAGGGGTCATCTTGTTATGAATACCATCAATAATGCTGAAAAACCGATATTCGCTAGTAAATTTTTTGCTGGTTATGTTAGATACTGAGCAAAGAAAATCATCAAAACTACATTGGCATGATAAGTTGAGATGTCAGAAAAACTGCCTAGAGCATTAAAAAGATCTCTAAAGGTACAGGACTTCCTCAAAGCACCAGTCTAGTGGCTGTAGATGCTAAAATTTTCAACGCTTGTATGACTTCTCATGGGTGGTTTGGCATGCAATTCGGTACACAAGGCAAAGTCTTGGGAGAAAAGACACGCCTATGTTGACTACAAATTCTTTAGCCAGGGGGCAGAGTTCTTAGTGTGTGAAGCAGAAAATGTGAAACGTGGGTCCCAATACTAGGTAGCAACTAAAATAAGACTCATGTCTAGTCATGTTCTTCTTAAGAAGTGTAAACTGGAATATGGGGCTAAGATGGAGCTTTTCCAGGTTTTTAGGGCATCCAGTAATTTGTGCAGTCCATTGAGGGAAAGTGTGGCCATAGTTGGATCACAACGATGATAGACAAAAATGACAAAAAAAAATAAATAATAAATAAATAATAAAACAATAATAACAATACATAGATAATTAAAATAGAATAAACACTAAACAATAAAATAAAGAAAAAGAAATAAAAAAGACAAGGTAGGAAAAAACCAAGACATACCTGGAACGAAGATTGCCCAAGGAGAGATGCACTTGAAATGGAGCTCTGAAGGTTTATATATAAGCAATGGCCCAGTCACATTTGACTCACTTAAGTCACACCCTTGACTGGACCCTGAACTACCTATAACATGGTCTATTCATTTTTACATGTTACATGCATCTTACGTTCATTGTTTTTTGCATGTATTTTGCTCGCATAATTTTTATAGGGAAACATACAAAAGATATGCACAAGATGCAAACACATTGGATGTTCAGGTTCTTTGCATGCCTTCCACACCAATAATCTTTCACATGGATTTTTTGCACGTGTACTTTTCTACAAAAAAAATAAATATAAATTCAATACGGTGAAGTATTTAGGGATACACAAAAAACATTTCAGGGAGTATTAATTTAATTTTTCATAAAAATAGCATGAAAGAATAATTTTTACATGGGTGACCATTGAAATACCCGAGAAAAGTGTTGAAAGAACCCATTTCTTGTATTTCAAACCAAGTTATGCGTGTGACTTAATGAGCCACACCTATGACTTGGGATATTTCTATTTAAAAGACTCTTTTTCTTCTTTTTTCTTCCGTTTTCTTCCTCTCACACCTACTCTGTAATTTTCTCTATCCTGCACCTATACCACTCACTTGATTTTTGCCCATTTCGTACCCTTTTTGTCTTTTTTCAAGTTTTATTCTGATATATTTATTACTCATCACTTTGAGGTCAGATATAATTTTTCATGTTTTACTCGTTATTTTTCAAGTTATTATACTTTTTAGTCCAAGGTACGTTTTTGAAATTTCTTGCTTATTCTTACACTAAATGGACTACAAATGAATATAAAATCATAGTAAACACTGGTACGATCTATTATATCATTTTTTTGCTACTTTTTTTTTGCCTTTTTCTTGTGTAATTTATGTGTAAAACAATGACCATATTGATTATTTTGTGTGAAAAAATAAAATTGATATTTTTCTCATGTTATTTATGTCTCAATGATCATATATATAATTTTATATATTTGGACATAAAAACACAATGCATGAATAAAAAAAACTGTAAAAAATAATATAGATAAAGAAAGAAATAAAAATAGTAAAGGTATAGAATAAATTGAAAATGACAAGAAAGCAATAATAAATAAATGATATCTAAATGGGTAATAATAATAAAAGTTGACATGTTAATAAATTAAAGTAATGAAATATTAGTTAGGAAATATTAACTACCATATAATCAATAAATTAGTAAATTTTTGTTGCTTTATACATGTTTGCTACACACTTGGTGGCGGGTGAGGTTGATTTAAGTATTCTTTAGGATGTTAGAATTCGTATGTGGATTTCATGTAGGTTTGGCTTAAGCCTTTTTAAGTCGAAATGCTACTAGAATTCATGCATAACCTATTAATACCTAAATTCAACCATTAAAATAATAAAAAAATTAACTAATATTTTTTTCCTTCTTTTTAGGAACTATGCCTCCACTACGCCGTGTCCCTATTCCACCGATTGACCAGCACAGGGCACTTACGTGGATAACACCACCTCAAGCTGAGCAATACTGAGCTCTACGATCATTACAGGTATATCCAAGGCGATTGATGTTTCGTACACTATCAGAGCATATTGGACTATTAAAGGAGGCAAATATATTATTGGCCCGGATAAGGTGGACAGACTTTTATAGGGCTGTATACTTGATGTTGTACGATAGTTTTTTTGCTGCCTTTATTTATAAAGGGTATTAGAGGCTAAATTATGAGGAGGCTGTCATCACTTTTTCTATGTTGGGCCAATAATTTAGCATGGGTCAGTGCATATTTAGACGATTGCTAGGCCTACCTACATGGGCTGATGTGTTCCAGTCGGAGAGATGTTGTACACCGGCTATGTGGGTGATGATCACTTGGCCATGAGTAATCTACGACGTTAAAACGGTGAAGTCTACCATGCTACTCTCTTAAACATTGAGGTATTTATAGAGGGTGCTATCCTTTTCCTATTTGGGACGAAGTGGTAGTCAAAATGCTCTTAATGTCTCGGACATTTGGTGTCTTTAGGGTATGGTGACGGGTAGGCTCATCGATATCATTCATCAAATCCTAACCAACTTACATATGATAAGTTAGGGCCAGATATCAAAGACAGCAGTCGATTAGGTAGTTACTAGGATCTTACTTGTTGTTGGCATACCTGATGCGGCGTTAGGGGAGCCCGTTGGGGGTAATATATATATAGACCATGAGGCGACTTTGGCATATGCCTCATCGTGGCAAATCCAGCTCAGCTCTTTAGGCATTGAGCCCTAACATTAGATTAGATGGATAAGGCCTTACATATAGACAGACCTGTATAGGATGGGATACTTTAGGTAGTGGCCCCGCCAATAGAGGAGCACTGTCCAAAGTAGCAGAACCCATATCCAAAGTCTGTAGAGGATGTTCTGGGAACTAATTTAGGACTTGGTCGAACTCATCACCATAGGATGTGCACCATAATATAGCGAGCAGATCCTATCCTTCCACAATGATCATCCATGGTTTAAGAGCCATCCCCTTACTTTAGGCGAGGGTTTGTTCTATATAGAGACCCAAGAGTGTAAATACTGGGTCTTGAAGTGGCTTTTGCCAAGTTTATCTAATGAAAAAAACTACTTTTATAAAAGACTAAGAATTGGAAAGTTTTAAGATCTTTTGATTATTTTTTGACCTCTTAAAAATATTTTTGGAAAGTTTATGAGTCTTTCAAAAAATTTTGGGGTTTTTAAACACATCATTAAAAGATCAAATGATGAATTTCAGTGGCGTTACTAGGAATTTATGTCTAAGATAAAGCAATTTAGCAAAATTGCTCAATTTATTGGACTAAAAAGTGACTCATGTCCGACCATCATGAAAGTATAGCCGTGAGTCACCTTTTGTAAGGAATAATTTAGTTAAATTGGCCAATTTTAAAGTGAATCATTGACTCACAGCTAGCCATCACTATTGCATGGCCGTGAGTCATTTTTTGTCAAAGGCAAATTGGCAAAATTAGCAAACTTTTTGTGTTATTTAATGACACATGGCCGTGGGTCACTAATGCATGGCAAAAACTTGATGTGATCTCAACAAGTGCACTAAATCGATAAGTAATACAGGAGAATATAATTGAGACTCCAGAATATCAAACTTAAGGGATAAAGGGCTGCTAAGTGAGATATCTATAGCTGAGTAGGATTAATCTGAGACAAATTCCTAAGTTTTTGATTGAGAGTATCCTAAATCTAATTAACAAAACAAACAAATAATAAAGCTAATTAAACTAATTATTAAACATTAATTAAAACATTACCAAGGTAGTCTAATCCTCTCTATACCCAATGCATTGAATTAAACCACAAAGAAATCTATGGCTTAAATGTGGACAACCCAACTAAACCCCTAGTATCCCATTTCGGAGCCTAATACTCTAACTACCCGATATCCCATTCCAGAACTTATCTAAAAGCCAGCATAAGCATGGGTCCTAAGACCTAGATATGAACTAGTATCCCATTCTGGAGCTTACTACTTTAACACCCATCTATTCGTACACTATTTTAAAATCAAATGCAGTATATAAAGAGAGTTCAAGGCCTTAATTCCGAAATCATCGAGGACTTTAGATGTAGAAAACACAAGAATAGAGCATGGCAATATCCATTCCATACAAATATAATAATCATTCATTCAAATGAAATAAAATGATCAAATGTTTAATAAAATAGATAAATGAATAATCACAAAGAAGAACAGAACATTTAAGCATATATAAATCAAAGATAAGTTCAATCCATTACATAGATCTGGGGATTCATAGATCTCCTAGCAATAAAGCTACAAATTAAACATTAATAATGTAAAAGGAGACACTACAAGAAAATCTTGAAATAGCAACGGAAATTTAGCAACGAAAAAACAATGCCGTTGCTGAATATAGTTTCCATTGCAAAAATTGGTTGAATTTTATAAAATTAGCAACCGAAAAAAAATTTCGTTAGCTTCCGTTGCTAAAAGTGGAGGGAATTTATGGCGCCAATATTTAGCAACGAAAATTAGCAACGTAATATGTATTCCATTGCTAATTAAGGCAGCAAAAAATGACGGATAAAATTTGGGACGAAAAATAACAACGGAATTTATATTCCGTTGCTAATTTAGCAACCGAAATTGAATTTCATTGCTATTTAGCAACGGAATTAAAATTCGGTTGCTATTTAGCAACGGAATTTACATTCCGTTGCTAAATTTCACTGTCAACGAAAAGTAGCAACCGAATAAAATTCGGTTGCTATTTAGCAACGGAAATTTGTTTCGGTTGCTAAAATAGCAATGAAAATTAATTTCCGTTGCTAAATAGCAACTGAAAATAATTCGGTTGCAAAAATAGCAACGAAAATTAATTTTCGTTGCTAAATAGCAACCAAATTTAATTCAATTGCAAAAATAGCAACGAAATAATAATTACGTTGCTAAATTAGGGGCATTTAAGTACTTTTACCTTTGTTAGAACTATAAATTACGAATACCCTAGATTTTCATCTCTTCCCTCACACCGCCTTCCCTCTCTCTGTCTCTCTAACGAAGCAGTCGACGGTAGACATCTCCTCCCTCACACACCGTCGCCCCTCTATCTCTCTCTCTAGCAAGGAAGTCGACGGCAGACATCTCGACTTGCTGCAACTCGACACATATGACAAATTTCGGGTATGATTTTTCTTTTCTTATTTTCTTAATATATATGTAACATAAACAAATAAAACTTCGACTAGCAGAACAAAAATGGCATTTTATTCTCTTAATCAATGATTTTTTTATTATCTTACAAACATGATTCTCTTAATCATGGATTTATTTTTCCTTTTCTGCGGATGAACTGTCAGGTCTTGTGTGTTGTTATCAGAGACTAGGATTGATGTGTGGTTTATCTAGTTTTTTTGCCGCAGTCCTTGGCTACTATAGTTTGCAGACGATGCTGTGGAAAGCTGGTTTGGAGTTGTGGGCTATATAGGGATCTGATTTTGTTTAGCTGGCTGTGAATTCCCACTTTTTTGGTTCCGTATAAAAGGTACTGTGGAATTGCTTGCTTTGGAGTACTACTAAATTTTGGTTGCTTAAGAGGCACTATAGATTTCTGCTTTGATGATTGCTCTTGAGGCTCATACAGATCTTATGGTACCTGTTTGTCCATGAAGAATTGTAAATTCATGCTTAACAGTTTTGCCTGAGTGGCTGCTTTTTCGTATGTTAGTTTCAGTGTTTTAATTCTTCAGGGTTGCCTTAGTCTTATCTTTTGAATGTGTGGTTCTTGTTGGTTATGGTTTTTCAACTTTGGTCTCTACTGGAATTGTTGTAATAGCAGTCTGCTGGGCATCCTTTTGCCTACTGTCTATGCTCTTTTGATTTAATGGAATTCATTGGCTTATCAAAAAAAAACAAAAACATGTGATTTCTGGACTTTTTAGAAAAAGAATGTTTAGTGATTGAATGTTTCTAATGTTTCTTATTAAAATATCTATGCAGCTGGGCAAGACCAAAGCATTATATTAGGTTCAAGAGCTCTCCTTTTTTTTTTCTCAAAACATTTCTTGGTTTGTGTTATCCATTTTAGCTAGTTCAGGTATATATCTTTCTAAGAAAAAATGTAGCATGGTTGGAAATTACCCACATTATAGAGTATGACTTGACAATTGAATGCTGGAATTTTCCAGTCGATTGGCCATTATTAATTTATTTCTTTCTAAGAAAAAATGTAGCATGGTTGGAAATTAGAACCTCATAGTACATTAGTGTTAGTATATATATCTATGGTCTATAATATTGATGTTATTAATAAGATTATTGTTATTAGAACCAATTATATATAAAGACAAAAACTTGAAGGGCAGTTGCTAATTGCTGTGCCCATCCAGAAGAAATTGATTCTTTTATATGGTTATAGAGGTTGTATTTTAACTGTCTGCCTCAATTTGGTGAGTTGCTTAATGATCCTTCTAATTAGTGATAACTTGGAAATTGCCTTCTTCAAGAAAAAATCAGCCGCCCTTTTCTTTTTGTAATCTCTTGCAATGATAATTATAGTAGAGAAGACTTTCCTCAATGATTTGTATTTGGGTTGGGCACCTATGCTTGTAAGGTGTTTTTCTTCTCTATAATTTCTCAATTACAGTTTAATTAATAGATGAATGTGTTTTTACTCACGCTATTTTTGAGCTTTAGTGTTTATTTCATTTATCTATCTTTTTTCTCTACATTTTATTTAATTTTACAATTTCTTTCTATACTTTTTCTCCAAACACCCAAATTCAGGTTTGATTCAGGTAATAGAGTAGTTGTTTTAAACATCCTTTATGTTTTAAATCCTTCATTCCAAGTGATATCATAATCAGTTGTTTCAAAAAAGTCTAAAAAATATATATGCTTTTGTTCTTGATTAGGACCACTGATTTGAACACTGCTTTTGTTTACAAACTGCTAGAGTTTATAGTTTTCCTACCATTAGATTCTTCTATCTGGTTATAAATGTTGAGTTCATTGAAGATGGTATGGTCTTTTGCTTTTAAATGGAAGTTTGTTTGCTACTAACTGAAGCAGCGGGAGAAATTCAAAGTGTTCGGTAATTGATTACGTCAAATGCTTTAACATGGACATTTATATATATTTTGCATATACATTTCTATTATAGGTTGGCAGCAACAAGTTAGATAAATAGGAGGAAGAACTGTAAGACATTTATATAACCCAACAAGATTTAAGAGTAATTTTCTGCTCTGTTGTTTTTTCAATTTGATTTTAGTTGATAATGTGTTTATTTTAATCATAATTATTGGAGTTAGATGTTGCAACATATTTGATTTAACTTTTGAGGTCATGTGTCATGTTGTCATTATGTATTATGCTTGATTTTGACTCAAGTGCATGTATAATTAATTTTGTTCATCTAAAGCCAATGCTAAATTTATATCCAACTAATTATTTTAATTGAATTTAATGAAATGGTTGTAGTTGGACATTTTCAAGAAGACACTTAGCAATCACTTCAAGAGGATGAAGAAAGTACTGATCCTGTAAGTGATAGCTTTTTATATGCTTTATTTTTTTTAATTTTATGAATAACAATGTATATGAAGGTTTTGAATTCAATTAGTATGCTTTTTTAAACAGTCAGGAGCTCCACATATCACATTGCCACCTTTAAGAACATCTTCGGCACATAGTGACCATTTCTCAAAAATTGGAAACTTATTAGCAAAGGAGTGTGAAACAAATGCTATGTACACAATTCTTAACCTTTATCCTTCCACCATGCTGCTTCTTAATATATATATATATATATATATATATATATATATATATATATATATATATATATATATATATATATATACCGCAGAGAAATTGAATTCCTGAGTTGGATTTTTAATTTAATTACAGTAACTATACTTTAAAAACTTTATTTTGACTAATTATTTAAAAATATAAATTATTTTAGTGTAAAAAATATTTTTACAACTTTTATGAATTAATAAATACGTCTACATGTCAACCTAATTCAAAATCATTAAAAGAATGTGTACTTTTTTTATAAGTTGTCAATTTCATTTTTGAAATGAGCCATGAAATAGCCCATGGGCAAATACAAGTTAACTGACCCAAGGACAAGGAAATCAGCATGATAATATTGCAAATAACACAAGGCAGCACCAATTTGCTTTCCAAAAGCTATACTGTTTTTCTTATTTTTCAAATATTAAAAATCTTACGCTAATTATGAGGTCTTTATGAGTTCATTATCTTTAATTTTATCATTTTTCTTTGTTGGTTTTGTAACTTTAGCATACGAATGTCAAATTATGCTTTTAGTTAATTAATTATTAATATTTAACGACAATAACACTAATCCAACCATAAAATTAATATATTGCTATAATTTTATATTCAAATATCAATTAAATAATAGTTAGCACAAATATATCAAAGAATAGTATACTAATATTTAAAATAATTTTGTACTTGCTCATTTAGATTATAATCGGGTCATACCCATTGGCAATGCCATACCAATCTCAAGTTTATATATTGGTAGTCCACCGAAGCATTTAGAAACCATTAGAGAAAATATGAAATTTTCTTATATATATATATATATATATATATATATATATATATATATATATATATATATATATATATATATATATATATATATATATATATATATATATATATATATATATATATATATATATATATATGATTGTATGAATTCATTTGTCATGTTGTATATGATCGTTTTCTCTTTTTATATTGCTCTCGCCTGACTTGCTTAGCTTTGCTATTTGTTTTTTCTTTCTCAGTTAGCTATTTTGACAAAGGCTGATAGTTGTCTTCATTTCTGATCTGTCCTTGTGCTTTTCGTGGGTTGTTGCTATTTGGAGGGTCTCTCCGCTTTGTGGGCTGTCAGGTTTTGAGTTGTTATTTTACTTTGACAGTTTTAAACTTTGTGTATTTTTCTAGTTTTTCTAGTTATGATCTCGCTTTTTTTTTAGTTCTGTTTTACTTAATGCAGTTGCCATGGGTATTTTGCCTTTTTTCAGGTTGTTAGATCCATTTTATTTAATTTATGGGATCTTTTTTTTGTTGACTGTACTATTGTTCTCTTCTCATAAATAAAATCAAAAGCATATAAAAAAACCGTTAAAATGAACATTATCTTATATATATGCATATGACTTTTTTTATCTTCGAAAATAGGCTCTGTGTATGCAAATCCATCATAAAATAACATAAAATACTTCTTTTATATCATTGTTGTATCAAGGTATATAGGCTGAAACAATTCGACCTGCGGGCTACTGGTTTCCAAAAGATAACTCGGTTATCATGGTTGAGTGCCATGTACCTTGATGCAAGTTAATTTTATGTCATGATGCTTTTTTCATGGTAATTCTGAAGTGTTTTGTTCCTATGTTAGGAGTAGGATCCAAATATATAATTGCATATTTGGGTTTGCTGAAAATCAATTATAAAATAACATAAAATACTTCTTTTGTGTGACTGTTGTATCAAGGTATATAGGCTGAAATGATTCGACCTGTGGGCTACTGGTTTCCAAAGGATAACTCGGTTATCATGGTTGAGTGCCATGTACCTTGATGCAAGTTAATTTTATGTCATGATACTTTTTTCATGGTAATTCTGAAGTGTTTTGTTCCTATGTTAGGAGTAGGATCCAAATATATAATTGCATATTTGGGTTTGCTGAAAATCCATTATAAAATAACATAAAATACTTCTTTTGTGTGACTGTTATATCAAGGTATATAGGCTGAAATGATTCGACCTGCGGGTTACTGGTTTCCAAAGGATAACTCGGTTATCATGGTTGAGTGCCACGTACCTTGATGCAAGTTAATTTTATGTCATGATGCTTTTTTCATGGTAATTCTGAATTGCAAACATTGATAAACCTTTCGTATTTATTTAACCCATAAATCTAATTATGAAATTACCTTATTTGAATAACAGTTACGCAAACATGAGTAATGTTGATAGATCTTGGATGTATAGGCGATTAATGCCAGATGGTCTCATTAATATTGAGTTTGCCGACGGAGTTCAATCATTCATTGAATATGCAATTTTGCAGCCTGTATATATGGATGGTCCAAAAATCAGATTTCCATGTAAAAAGTGCAAACATATTTGTTTCCTCCCTACTAAAGAAGTGCATCTATATTTGTTAAAAAAAGGGATTGTTTCAAATTATTTTCAATGGACATGGCATGGGGAGCCAATAATTTGTAGCACCTCAAGGGGTAATCACGTGTCATCAGCAGTAAATATAGATGGATTTGCAAGGGGAGCTGGTATTCGACCAAATAATGTGGATGTAAATGAAAATATTTATGCACAAATGGTTTATGATGCAGCTGGTTATTCCTTTGAAGAAAATATGCAGAATAGTGAAGAGGAACCAAACCCATATGCAAAAATATTTTTTGACTTACTAGAGTCAGCTGACCAAGAATTATGGCCAAACTGTGAAAAAATGACTCAACTGTCTGCCATTGTCCGAATATTGAACATAAAGTCTGAAGGTCATATTTCTGAACAAAGTTTAGATAAAATTCTTACACGGTACAATGATTCATTGCCTCCTGATCATAAAATGGTTGAGAATTTTTATGAAATAAAGAAGCTTATTCGGGGTCTTGGTTTGCCCATTGAACGAATAGATTGTTGCAGATTGGGATGTATGTTGTTTTGCGGAGAAGATGTGAAATTAGAAGAGTGCAAATACTGTAGCCAACCTAGGTTCAAACCAAGAATGCGTACTAGAAAGCAAAAACTAGTTCCTTGGAAGCGGATGTATTATTTTCCTCTAACTCCAAGACTTCAAAGACTGTATGCCTCTAATGTTACTGCAACCCACATGATATGGCATAATGAACATGAACAGAATCATGAAAGTATGACCCATCCATCGGATGGGCTCGCATGGAAACATTTCAATGACACACATACCGAGTTTGCAGTAGAAAGTCAAAATGTCAGGTTGGGATTATCGATAGATGGCTTTCAACCTTTTGGTCAATCATGCCAACAATATTCATCATGGCCAATCATAATTACTCCATATAATTTACCGCCATGGATGTGTATGGATAAGGTATACATGTTCTTGACAGTCATTGTACTAGGGCCTAAAAATCTAAAGCATAAAATTGATGTATTTTTGCAACCATTGATAGCTGAATTGAATCATCTTTGGGAATTTGGGGTTGAAACATATGGTGTGTCTCTTAAACAAAATTTTAAGATGAAAGCAGCTTTAATGTGGACTATTAGTGATTTTCCTGCATATGCTATGTTGTCTGGATGGAGCACATTAGGGAAATTGGCTTGCCCTTACTGTGGCAATGATTTTGATGCATTTCATCTTCCTAACGGGGGCAAAACATCATGGTTTGACAATCATAGAAAATTTCTCCCTCTAGATCATCCATTTAGATGCAATAAACAAAAATTCATTAAGAACAGGATTGTACAAACACCTCCTCCCCTTAATAAATCTGGTGATGATATATTGCGGGAGATTGATTAGTTAGGGTTACTAAAAGTTACAGAACTTGAAAGTGAAGAGGTTAATAGTAACATAAGTCAAAACTTCGGTTAGAGAAAATGAAGTATATTTTAGGATTTGCCATATTGGAGAACTAATTTGATACAACACAATCTAGATGTTATGCATATTGAAAAAAATATTTTTGACAATCTTTTCAACACAATCATAAACATTGAAGGGAGGACCAAGGATAATGCATAATCAAGAGCCGATTTGAAAATTTTCTGTAGAAGAAGCGAGTTAGATAAAGATCCAAATATAGGAAAATATCCAAAAGCATGTTACATTTTGGATAAAAAACAAAAGCAAACTTTGTGTGAATGGTTGAGAAGCCTAAAGTTTCCAGATGGATATATTTCAAACTTGGCAAGGTGTGTTGATCTGAGGAAGTACAAATTATTTGGAATGAAAAGTCATGATTGTCATGTATTTATGCAGAGGCTCATTCCAATTGCATTTTGAGAGCTCTTACCGAATAATGTTTGGGAAGCTATAACAAAATTAAGTTTGTTTTTCAAAACCTTAATAGCTTCTGAATTACAGTTGTCTAATATGGAAAGATTAGAAAGGGACATTCCGGTTATCTTGTGCAAATTAGAGACTATTTTTCCACCCAGTTTCTTTATTTGTATGGAGCGTCTACCTGTACATTTAGTACACGAGGCAAAACTTGCTGGTCCAGTTCAATATCGATGGATGTATCCATTCGAGAGGTAATTTCACTTTTATATCAAAACTTGATAAAACTTTTATAGTTCTACACCAAATTAGTTAATATAATTACCCTAATTATAATGTAGGAATTTGCATCACTTGAAGAAAAATGTTAAAAATAAGGCTAGAGTTGAAGGCTCTATATGCAATGCGTATTTAGTGGAGGAAACAAGTACATTTTGTTCACATTATTTTGAGCCTCATGTGATCACTCGAGAAAGAAAAGTTCCTCATAATGACGATGGGGGTGAGTGAATTGGTGATGATAACTTATCTATTTTCAAATATCTTTGCCAAACACATGGACACTCAATAAGAAGAATGTTAACAGACAAAGAAATGGAGGCTGCACATGGTTACATTTTATTGAATTGCCAAGAAATTCGACCTTTTGTGCAGTAAGTTATGTTATAGTTGAAATTGGCTAAATTATTTTCTAGATGATTGGAGTTTATAGCTAAGACTAACATATAATGTTTTTAGTGAATACGATGGGTTGTTAAGCGAGCTAATGCCAGGAAACTCACAACATGACATCAATAAAGAAGTGGATAAAAACTTTCCACATTGGTTTGCAAATTATGTAAGTCTGTAGAGTACAATAAAATTGAATGCTTGTTGCAATTACTGTAAAACTTACAAAATATTATATGTATTGATTAAATTTTTTTTTATGTAGGCTTTTGAAAATAGAATAGAAAACAGGCTCATATGTGATATTGCTAAAGGGCCATTACGAACTGTTAAATCATATCATGTCTATTTCATTAATGGATATAAATTTCATATAGAAAAGCATGGACATAGCATGGCAACAATAAACAGTGGGGTTTGCATACAAGGGGAACTGATAGATTATTTTGGAAAAATTATTGAGATACTTGAAATAGAATATCCTGTATTGTCGATAAAATGGTGTATACTTTTTAAGTGTAAGTGGTTTGATCCAACTCCTAACGTCGGAACAAAAGTACATAGCCGATATAATCTCATTGAAATCAACCAACGGAGAAGATTTAAGCATTTTGAACCATTCGTGTTAGCAATGCAAGCGTACCCAGGTGTATTATGTCCCTTATCCTAGCTTAAGAAGGGATAAGTTAGATTGGTTAGCCGTCTGCAAAGTTAAACCAAGAGGGGTTTTTGATGGACATGCAAAGGGAGAAAGCAAGACAAAAGAAAGTGAAGCATTTCAGGAAGAAGAACCGGATGTACATGAAATAAATGCATGTTTCAATAATGAAATTTTAAATCATCCAAATAATGAATTTGTGGAAATTTTATCTGGAGATGATGAGGAATCCATAGATGGACAGAATTCTGAAGATGAGTCTGACTTTAATTCTGAATATTAAAAAACAGAGGATGATTTTGATGTGTAATTAAGTGATGATAGCGATTAAATTGTGTATGTTTTATTATCTCAAAACCAAAATGTTTTTTTATTGTAATGATATACTAATGTTACATGTTCTTTAATATAATTATATAATTCGATTTGAAGAAGTATATTCAATTTCTTTGAATTTCAGGTTTAAATTATGCCACCCAAAAGAAGAAAGTCATTGCTACCGCCAAGATTCAGACTAACATCTAATGGAGACAACAGTGAACAAGTCCACCCATCTCAGGTTGCAGGGTTTATAGGTTTAGGTGTGTCATGTCCATATCCTAACCAGCAATATGAGGCATCACCTTCACCAACAACAAACCGTGATCACTCTTCTAATCAACCAAGTGATTCAGCATCCAACAATCCAAATATATCTATTGACCATTTAAATGCATTTACTCCGATCCCAAACCCTGAATCTATGCCTACATAAGTACCAGGTTCCGATATTGAGGATGAAGGACTCCAGCCTAGTGCAAAGGGAGTTGATAGAAGAATTTACATTAAGATTATCAATGATATGTGAGTTTAATTATAAAAAATTTGTATTGCAAGATTAAAACATAAACTTATACTAATAGTATGGATATCAAATTTGATATTGATTTTGTTCATATTAATAGGTTTATTCCATCAGGTATTTGCTCAAGAAAAATCATATCCACATTCAAGGAGAAGATAGAAATTGAGGATTATGTTTGGAAAAATCTTTCTCTGCAGACAAAGGATTTTTATTATCAGGAGTTTGAGGTACAAAAAATAAATAACATTTTCTATTTTAAAATAATTAGCTTCATACATTAATGCATTATCTATTGTACTTTGCAATATTTATGTTATTTTTTTTTCAGGAAGAATTTTTTAGGATTCAAAATTTAATGATGTCATTTATGGAGTTTGGGAAAAGCGGGCCCGCCAATGATATAAAGAATTTCTATGTAATTTACACAAGGGTGGTCAACGACCTAATTTTATTTTTGAAGAAATATGGAATCGTTGGCAGCAATACTGGGCAACACCCAAAGCAATTGCCAGTTCAGATAGGAATTCTTCAAATAGGCGGGGAGGCTCAGATGGTGAGAGTCTAGCCGTGCACACTGGAGGAACTTTAAGCCATCACGAGCATGCGGATAAACTGGTAAGTATCTGACTTTTATGCTTACATTTTATTCTATAAATGTATAATTATTGGATGGCTGAATGTGCTATTTATTTTCCACTATTGCTCAGCTATATTGTATGGCTGAATGTGGCTGGGTATCTGTATGGTGAAATCTTAACTTTGATATGCGATATTAACATATGACAGCCATCAGTTTTGTGATTTTAGGTTTTTATGAGGTTTGGGATGGATAAGGAATTAGGGATTGAGGTTTTGACTGGGTTGGTTCTAATATTCACGCAGAACTCCTTAGAAGTCGCACCTAAAGTTCCAAATGGAACACATTTAGGGATAAAATTGAATCTCACATTCCAATATTACAAATTCATGGCATTTACAGGACTACACTCATGTGAGAACTGTTTAGTTATTCTTTTGAAATGGTGTACATTTGAGGTTGCAATAACTTTTAACAGTTATACTTGCATGTAGAAGTAAACACGAATTTGGGCATTTATTTTTTATTTTTGGTGAACTACTAGTGTACAGGCAAAATGAATTTACTGCATTCCCTGTCTGGACTTTTTGATCTTTGCAAATATAGAAATTGAAGTGTTGTTGCAAATGTTACACTAATGGTCTTAGTTAGGCAATTTTGTTATCTATACCTGTAAGTTTTTGTGCTCATTTCCATTACTTTTTATTTTTTTTTATCATAAGTAATATGCGAACTTTTGTACAGAAATGTGCTTGAGGCTGCTTGCCAATGAGGCCACTTGCGATATGAGAGTAAAATATAACTTTGATTAGCTTTTACAATGAATTGCATTAAAGGATATACCCATGTCCTCAAGAGGTTATAGGATATACCACTTGGACCTGGTGACAAATGCAGGGTTTACTTGCTTTTAATTTCTTGGAAAACCTTAGCATTTTAGAAATTTACTTGTTGGGTCATTGGTGATAAAATTTTTGCCATAGGAACTTATATGGGGTCTTGATTAGATGTTAGTCACCTGTTGGCTCATTGAAATGAAATGTGCTTCACATGTTTATGTATCCAGTAGGACACTATTTCTTTTATGGTGTGTTTTTCTGGAAGATAAATTAAACTCTTATATGTGTTTGTTTTTGTCCTTCATCTGTCTTTCGTTTAAATTGTTTCTTTTTGTGTTCTTTCAAAACTCAAGTTATTGCTATAGTGAAAGGCTAATTTTCCTATACCTTTGAGCTACAATCTGTTTCTTGTTTGTAAATCTGAATGCTACATTCTTGCTGCGAGAAACTTAATAACACTCATGATGAGCTGAAATGGTAAAAAAACCTATTGATTTACCTTCATGTGTTCATCTTTTAGTTGAAGGAGGGATGTTCTCCTTGTTGTCATTTTCACTTAAATTCTATATAGATTATATAGATTACTCTTTATTCTATTTTTTAGTTGTAATTGTGAATTTTTTTCCCTTATTGTAGAATGAACAATGGTATTTTGACTATTATTTCTTATTGCTTGTTATACAGGAAATAACTATGGGTAGAAAGCCTACATATCCTGAAGTTTTTATGCACACTCACATAAAAAAGCATGATGGTCAGACATTCGTCAATACCCGTTGTAGACAACTCAATTTATGTTAAATTTATACATCAATATTAATTATTTTATAAAAATATAGCTAATTAATTTTAATTATTGTAATGATAGGAGCAAATACAAGAGACTCTCATTCAACAGCGGTAGAGCTCTGAAAATGTTGATGAGAGTCAGATTTTTCTTCAAGTAGTTGGTGATAAGAATAATCGTGGAAGGATTTTGGTTTAGGTTCAATTGCAAATACTTCACATTCAAATTCCTCTACATCATCTATAGTTGCTTGTAGTAAGCCATGCGAATCTTCTTAGAAAGTCGTTCAGCTAGAGACCGCACTTATCATGTTGATGGATACTGTAACTTAACTAAAGAATCGAGTAGAAGATTTGGAAACCAGGGATGTCCAGCAGTCAAATCGTTCTCCTTCACCTCCACCAACTACATAGCTTAGACTTTTATTTTTAGATTGTTATTGATACTGATTTTATGCTGTTTTTATTATGGTCTCCTTCACCTCCACCAGCTACATAACTTAAGACTTTTATTTTTAGATTGTTATTAATACTAATTTTATACTGTTTTTATTATGGTTTTCATAGAATTTTACTTTACAATAATATAATATATTTTTAGGATTTTAATTTTTGCTCATTACAATTTTAATATTATATTATCAATAACAATATTTTCTTTTCATAATGAATTTGAATTATATTTATTTATAAATAAATAATTTGATTTAAATAAAATATTATGGCAATCTAACAAAACTTTATGCCAATCTAACAAAACTAGCATAATTTTACAATTTATAATGTTATAAATAGTTTTTATTTAGCAACCGAATTTTGCTAAATTTAGCAAAGGAATTTAAATTCGGTTGCTAAATTTACCAACCGAATTCATATTCCGTTGCTAACTTTATCAACGGAATGACAATTCGGTTGGTAAATTTACCAACCGAATTCATATTCCGTTGCTAAATTTAGCAACGGAATTTAAATTCGGTTGGTAATGTTGACCAATTAACCAAAATGTACATTGGTTAGATATAGCAACGGAATTTAGATTCCGTTGCTAATAAAAATTAGCAACCAAAAATAGCAACGGATATTCGGTTTGTATTTTTAGCAACTGAATATATTTTCGTTGCTAATTTTTGTTGCTAAATTACCAACGGAAATATTTTCGGTTGCTAAATTTATCAACTGCCAAAATTGCAATCGAATTTTCCGTTGCTATTTTCGATTGCTAATTTTGATTACCAACGGAAATTCACTAAATTCGGTTGCTAATTTCCGTTGCTATTTCTAAATTTTCTTGTAGTTAGAAAGGAAAGAAGAAACCCATGAAGTCCCCTGTAACTGATAAGCCCTAAGTTGAATCGAAGCCTTATCCTCCAACTCTCTAGTAAAATAAAAAATAATACTAAAACTAATTGTAGAAAATTAAATCTAACCCTAAAACTTGCATTAAAAATAAACCTAATCTGAAGCTTACATCAAAATAAATCTACACTATAATAGAAAATAAAAAGAACCCTAAAAAATGGAAGAAGAAAATCCTAGATTTAAAATGTCTACTCCTCCTCCTTTTTTAGCCAAATAGAACTTAGCTTTTATAGTATTTGCAGATGGACACGATCGAGACACTTTGGTCTCAGCCATATCCAGTCGGCCAAAATAGTACTATAGCATCAGCACACGGCTGAGACAATTTGTTTTTAGCCATCCATACCCTTCTGGACTAAATGGCTTCGAACTCTACAGTTGACACGGCCAAAAAAAATGGTCTCAGCTGAGTTCCTTGGTGAAATGGTGCATTTTGTAATTCTATAAGGCACACGGCTAAGACAAATGGTCTTAGCCGAGTGCAAGTCAACTTTTCTATACAAAAGTCAATATTACACCATTAAACACATAAAAACTTAATAATTCTTAATATAATCCTATTTGGCATAAAAAGAGAAATTTAACACTTAAAACATGAAAAGCAATCAAAATGAGGCACAAACACGAACAAAAATACACTACAAATACCACTAAATCAAAGTTATCAACTACTCTACACTTAGCTTTTGCTCGTCTTTAAGAAAATGAATAAACCGCATTCCCACATATTCAAACTCAAAGAAATAAAACACAAATTCAGAAAAATTAGAACAACGCTTTAGTATAAGTCACTAAACAAAATCCTAAATTGAAAAGACTCAACTAGAGCATACAAGTTAATCTCTTTGTATGTGTGTGCTAGGCCAAAACAATTTAAAATAACTTTTAAAAACAAAAATTCCAGTGCAATCTGACAATCGAGAAAAGAACTCATGTGCAAAAGATTGCACAAGCGATTTTGCTCTTGAAACTCAAGAGATGCCATAGGCCTCTCCTTTAGCACTGGAACCCAAAGGTCATCTCTGCATATAACTCTCAACAAGACAAGATCCTTAGGACTTAGAGGTTATAATGTGGCTAAAGTATGCCTATCAAGGAAAGATTAATATTCACAAATTAGAACTGCCATTTCTACCTCAACTCACCCTTTTTCTCCTAAAAATAAGACTTTAACTATACCCTTATTCACTCATCCTCATTGCCAAACTTTAGATATCCAAAATGTAGAATATTTTTTTAAGGAAAAAGTACAAAGAAGAAGAAGAATTCTCTCTAAATTTATCACTAAGATTTTAGCTCAATTGATGTTTAAAGAGCGTAGAATCCTTCTCCTCTACACATAGAGTACCCTACACTTAGATGAAACTAAGATTGCTAGCTTTCTTCTTTCTTTTCTTTTCTTTTCTCTTCTTTTCTTTTCTTTTCTTTTCTTTATTATTATTATTATTATTATTATTATTATTACTATTACTATTATTATTATTATTATTATTATTATTATATTTATATTTAAAAGAAAATAGCTAGAACAATCAATTCTACAATTAATAAGGAGGGACTCACAAAAATCTTCTTAGAGAGGAACTACATTCTGAAAATTTTCTCAATCTCACTTGATATTGGCAATGTATCCCCTACTCTAGAATCTAACAATTGAAGCCCAACCCTTTATTCACTAGCATTTCCCAAGAAAAAGTTATCCCACCTACTTCTAGAATGGCTAGTTTAAAAAGGATAAGACAAGGGCTTTTTAGGCTTAAAGTATCAAAATGCACGTGTAATCAACAAACATAAAATTAGAACACATTTAGCATGCTCAAATAGGCTCAAAAGGGCTTGTAAGGGATATTATATAGCAAAGGTAGATCAAAAGGTCTTTTCAAAATTGGATTAAGAAAAATGTTGCCTAAGTCATTTCTAATCTCATTTTTGATTCGTTTACATACTTTGAAGGGTGATGAGGAATGTTCTAGCGCTTTAGAATTCCTACTCAATCACATTCACACATTGGCTTTTATTATTTTCAAAATTAGGCCTAAAGTGCACATTTATTATGAGATCTACTAGTATTGATCTAATTAAAACTAACTGACAAAGAAAAATTCATTCAACAACTAAACACTCTTTTGCTATTCTAACTAATCTAAATAAGGCTTTCTAATTCTAAGTTCAAGATCAATCAAAATAGGAACATCTATGAGGGTAAACCAACTAAGGTGCAAAAGTATGTAATAACAACAACAAAAATCACAACTAAACTAAAATCAAAATACAATTGAAAATTAAACTAAAAATAACTAAATAATAACATAAACTATAAATTAAAGCTAAAACAACAATAAAATAAAATACAAAATTAACACAAAAAATAAATTCACTAGAAAATAAAACAAAAATAGTTAAATAAGGTGGATTCATGTTTATGCATATTAACACACTTATTTCTAAACTTATTTATGCAAATATCAATGCTTAAATGAATAACCATACAATTAGCAAAAAACACACAAAAACAAAAAACTTAAAAGTAAAAATAAACAACAAAACAAACAAACCAATTGAAAAGAAAGGTGAGAGAATTTGTTCTAGCTTAATGAGTCCCAGCTTAACTCTCGTTACTATCTGGAGGTCGAGCTTGTGATCTAAATGTTGGTCTCTTTGGACTTTGTTTCTCATTTGCCCCCATCAGTAGGAGAAATTTATCGAAATTCACTAAGGTAGGAAACACCATATCTTCAATGAAGTACCATCCACCTTGGGTTCATCCAACACATACTCTACCAGCTCTTCTAGCCTTAATAAACTCTTTAAGTGGACTAAATTCAATGCTTCCACTTGAGAGTTGAACTATTCTTGCTCTTTGGCAAAGAATTCTTTATGAGAGATTGAAATTGATTCCCCAAGCTATAGGCCTTATCTTCAATAATGATTGGTCCCTCCTTCAATTCATGCACCCTACACTCGATTTCTTCATTGCCCACTAGCTGTACATGACTCGATTTCTCTTCATTATCATCATCATCTTTATTTTGCACCAAAATACTCAAAAACTCCAATTTGGATTCTAGGTTTTGATTTTGATTCTTGACTTCTCAATAGATGCTCTTAAGTCTTCAATAAATTCTCTTGATTCTTGATCTTTTCTTCTTGAGAATTAATTATGGCCTTCCATTCTTCCCTTTCAGTTCTAAATTGGTTCTCCTTACGTGCAAATAGGTCAAAGAGAACTTGAATTTTGGAGGCACTTGACTCTTGCGTTATCCATTTGAGCCAGGATCATTAAAAAATAGAAATTAGTAGACTGTTGAAGGATGATGCGAGTACTATAGTTCTTGCATTTCTCTCCTTAACTCTTCCATTTGCACTCTTAAAAGAACCAACTCATCATCTTGGATATAACCATGCATCAGTTAAACATGCATCAAAAACTTCCTGCAAAGAATAACACCAAATCAAAAATAAAGAAAAATAAAAGTCTCAGACTAAGCTCAAATAGAGATATTAAACAAACAACACCGTTTATCCCCAGCAATGGCACCAAAAACTTGATGCGTTCTCAGCAATTGCACTGAATTGACAAGTAATATAAGGGACTATAATTAAGACCCTAGAATATTGAACCCAAGGGATAAAAGGCTACTAAGTGAGATATCTAGAGTTGAGCAAGATTAATCTGAGACAAATTCCCAAGTTTTTGATTGAGAGTGTCATAAATCTAATTAACAAAATAAACAAATAATAAAGCTAATTAAATTAATTATTAAACATTAATTAAACACATTGTCAAGGCACTCTAATACTCACCATACCTAATGTATTGAATTAAACCATAAAGAAATCTATGGCTTAAATGTGGATAACCCCAACTAAACCCCTAATATCCCATTTCAAAGCCTACTACTTTAACTACCCGATATCCCATTTTGGAGCTTATGCAAAAGCCAGCATAAGTATAGGTCACGAGACCTAGATATGAACTAGTATCCCATTTCGGAGCTTACTACTACTTCAATAACCATTTATTCTTTAACTATTTTTGAATCAAAAGCAGTCTATAAAGAGAGTTCAAGACATTCATTCTAGAATCATCGAAGACTCTAGATGTAGAAAACACAAGAACAGAGCATGGCAATACCCATTCCATACAAACATAATAATCATTCATTCAAATGAAATAAAATGATCAAATGCTCAATAAATCAAATAAATGAAAAATCACAAAGAAGAACAGAACATTCAAACATATATAAATCAAAGATAGGTTCAATCTACTACATAGATATGGGGATTTATAGATCCCATAACAATAAAACTACAAATTAAATATTAATAAAGTAAAAAGAGAAATGAAAAAAGAAACCCATGAAGTCCCTTGTAACTGATGAAGCCCCAAGTTAAATCCAAGCCTTCTCCTCTAACTCTCCAGCAAAATGAAAAATAAAACTAAAACTAATTGTAGAAAATTAAATCTAACCTTAAAACTGCATTAAACATAAACCTAATCTAAAGCTTACGTTAAATTAAATATACACTATAACAGAAAATAAAGAGAAAATCCTAAAAAAATTGAAGAAGAAAACCCTAGATCTAAAATGTCTGCTCCTCCTCCTTTTTCAGACAAATAAAACTTAACTTTTACAGCATCTGCAGATGGACATGGTGGAGACACTTTGGTCTCAACCATGTCCAGTCAGCCAAAATAATACTATAGCATCAGCATATAACTAAGACACTTAGGTCTTAGCCATGCACACCCTTCTAGACTGAATAACTTTGAATTTTGCATTGGACACGATCAAGACAAATGGTCTCAACCGAGTCCCTTGGTGAAGCAGTGTGTATTGTGATTCTACAAGGTACACAATTGAGATAAATGGTTTCAGCCAAGTGCAAGTCAACTTTTCTGCACAAAAGTCAAAATTGCATCATTAAACATATAAAAACATAAAAATTCTTAATAAAATCCTTTTTTGAAAAATTTGGTTGAATAACTCCTTTTAGATGGGCCAAAGGCCTAATTCATTCAAATGGAAAACCAATGTCTAATGATCAAACATAAATGAAACCCTTCTTCTAAAGTGCATAATTTAGGATCAAAATAAAATAAATTAGGATCACTAATGTGAATGTGATGTATGGCCTCTTTTTATTGCTTTAATACATTTATGCTTTAAATGGAAAATAACAAATATGAAAACCATCAAGAAATATAAGATTATAATTTATTAGGGTATAAATAAGATCAAAGTTCTCAGACCCGAATCTCTTAGATTTTAATCCCTGCCTAATCCCGAGTAGCGATTCCACTAAAATCACCTTATAGAAGGGATGTTTCCACATGTGAGAAAATGAGGAGGTCAATCCTTGCCTACCATGCTCTCTCATAGGAATAGTTGGATCCATCTTTAATATAGAGGTAAATACCCTACTGGTCATTTTTAATAAGACAACATCAAAATCACGTGTATCTACAGTTTTTGGCAATTTCACTAGGGATGCATTTTCCTCTTTGAGAATCTAGACTAAAAAGGCCTTTAATTAACATCTTATCAAATCTCTAGTTTCTCTATTTATCATTTTACATCCCATGCATTCATACTTTATGCATTTGTTATCCCTTTTGCCTTTTGATGGCTTCCTAAAGTATGAACCTTTCCTCCAATCATTGCAAGGGGAAGGAGGATTGTTAAAGATAATAATAAACAATCAAAACCCATATATATTATAGGCATATCAAATGATGACTCAATTGGTCGTGGCTCTCATGATGAGATAGGCCCATCTTTGCACTTGTACGTCTATATATTTTTTGTATATTATACATCATGCATTGTTGATGTCATACATCATTGATATATTGATTCATGCATCATGCATGCATGTCATACATCATTTCTCATCACACCATGCATCATATCTAACCTTTTTGTGCTTATAGCCATAGATCAACTTAAGAGGTCTAGGTGGAAGAAAACTTTGTCCAACAGGTCGACTAAGGAATCTTCGATTTCAAAAGGAATTGAGGAAATTCTTAATTTGGCAGAGATATCAAGGGATAAGTAAGATATGGTTACCAGGTTAAAGTTAAACAAAGGGTTGTCTAATTACAGGGAAAAGCTTAAAGATGAGTTGTTAAGTTCTATAAAGGCTATGACTCTTGAGACATTAGCATAATTCTACGATTGATAGCTTATAATGCTAGGGCTAGACTCCAATACACTAAGAGTCCCTTTGCCTGCTTAAGAAAATGGCAAAGGAATACCTATCTAATCTCTTATTGATAATCCCAGAGCTAATGACTAGGTAGATGAGTTATACCAACTCCCTTTCTTGCCAAGTAATCCATATAAGAAGTTTATTTATGAGCAACACACCTCTGACACACAAATAATAGCTGATTAGTTTTAAAAGATCAATAAGCTTCAAGAAACTTTTTTTCAAAGGTTCAATGACAATAAAGATTTGATTTTAAAAGCCATTTCCTTAATGAGAGATAAGGTTATTCCTAATAAATTCAAAATGCCAAATCTAACATAATTTGAAGGAATCTCTAATCTATAGGTCTATCAAATGTAGTATGCCTGTAAGGACCCAATCATGGCCTAACCGAATTATAGTAAAGATAATAAGAATTATGGTTAATTAAGGTAAATAATGAATTATTTTGCATTATTAAGGTTAAGCCTCATTAGGGGTATTTTTGTAATTTCAGCATGAATGTAAATTGTTTATGGTTGAAATTAAGAGTATAGAGGGATATAGTTGAAGTGAATAAGAAGTTTCGAGTTAAAATGTTAAGCAAATAAGTTTAAGGGTTAAAAATGTATAAGGGAAGTCTTGGAATTCTTAAGTGAGATATTACCCCAATCTTAAGCTTCTGGGAGAAGGAAGTCTTGGGGGATTTGAGAAGGGAGTTCTCTCTCTCTCTCTCTGTTGGATACGGGTTGGAGATGGGAGCTTGGGTTGTGAGTGGAGACTAAGGTAATGTGTTCCCTTATAGATCTATCCTCTTTTTAATTCTTGGTTTATGATTTCTAGTTTTGAGGGATTAAGAACCCTATTGTTATCTCCATGTACGAGGAGAAGAAGGGAATCAAGAGAAAAAGGATGGATCAAGATGATTGAAGGCAGATTTGAAGCTTCAAAGCCAGGTACGGGAATTAGGTTTACTGTAATGTGCTTGTGATTAAACTTTAGGGGTTTGCCCTCTATTTATATACATGGGTTCTCTTGAGAAAATATAGACTGAATCTAGTGATTTAGACGAGGCTTAAAATGTTTTAAGACTTTAAGAATCGTGGTTTTAGAGGGGCAAAATGAGATTTGGGATTAAAGTTATTAGGTTTCAGAATAATCGGGCTTAGGGGTATTCTTTTATGTCGAGAATCCATGCGTGGTCACGTTTGAATGTCTTCTTCTTCACCTGTGGTCACACATGAATGCCTTCTTCTTCACCCGTGGTCACGCGTGAATGCCTTCCTCTTCACCCGTGGTCACGCGTGAATGCATTTTTCTTCACCCATGGTCACGCATGGTTGTTTCCCTTCTTGCACACGACCACTTGCATTTGTTCTTTCTCTCACCCGTGGCCACGCATGTAATGCTCTTTCTGAACCCATGGTCATGCATATGTTTTTCTCTTGGAGACACACGGCCACATGTGTGTCTTTTCTATGTCTCTTCTTTAAAGCACGTGGCCATGCATGGAATGTCTTCTTTCCCACACGTGGCCATGCATGGAATGTCTTCTTTCCCACACGTGGCCATGCATGGAATGTCTTCTTTCCCACACGTGGCCATGCATGGGTTTTCTCTTCGGAAGCCGTGGCCACGTGATACTCCCCTTTCTCTCACCCACGGCCACGTGATGTCTATCTTCCCTTGTACACGGCCACTTATGCTTTTATCTCCTAAAATACATGGCCAACCCTCCTTTCTCTGTATGAAATGCTTGACAAGCCATGCTTTACATATACTCTTTCATTATTTCGAGTATATTCATACCCCAAGATTTAAGCCAAGTAATTAGATACTGAACACCATATTATATGGTCCATAAAACCATTAAGAGAGCAAGAATTGAGGTGAAATGGCTAATAATAAGTGAAGTTTGGCATGTTACTTGAGTAGAGTAATATATTAGGAAAGTCTCTCTAATGCCAAAGTCTACAAAGATACGTCTTAGAAAGACATGAATATAACATGAATTATTATGAAGATTAAAAGACATCAATGCTATAATAATAGGAAGAAGAATGAATTAAGCTATAAGTTATCTAAAGACACCAGTGAGGTGCATAAAGTGTGATCACTTAATTGAGGGAACCTCCACAAGTTTAATGATAATCAATAACATTGAGTTAAGTGATGATGGTTCACTTGAACTCTAAATTTAGAGAGGTTTGGGCATGGCAATGTTAATATGAATTAGGTTATAAAGGGCATGTTAAGGCTTAATGAGCATTAAATGGAGAATATCATGAGGCAATATAATAACTTAAATGATATGCTATACAATGTGTCTTATAAAATCAAAATAAGGTATGCATTAGGTCCAGGAATGGTTTTGTCCAAAAATGCTATGATTTAACCTAGTGGTGATAAAAAAATGGTCGTAAGGTTGCATGTTCAAGTTAAAAGAAGTGGGACATCGCATTTTATGTTAAATTAGGAAATCATAAAAGCTTGGTTATACTCCAAGTCACACAAGAAGTTAAGAATTAGCTGTAATGTGTAATAACCTGCTCACCGGGTTGCTCATGCCTATATATATTATGATTAGCACAAGTGCATCCATAGTGTATTAACGACTAAGATGATATGATCACACCTGCCTCAAATAAGCTTAAATTGTCACAGGATGAAAATGAAAGTAAGACGATTGAAGTATATATATAGATATATATACATATATATATTAAAATGTTAAGGTGTATAACCTAATGTCTATAATCTGATAGACCCTAAAAGAGAATCAAGTGATTAAATATGAACATGTATTGACCTTAACTTGTAAGAGAACTCAATTATTTTAGTATATGGACCATAAATGCTTGAGTTTGCTATCTATATATGTGTGTGTTTTTATGGAATGATATTAATAAGTGTAAGATTAGGGAAATGATTCCCAGCAACCAGCAACGAGGTATGTCATCAAGAACTCTCTATGAGTTATGCAAGTACTATATATTGTATAATTGATATGAGCATGTTATGATGAGTAGCTTAATTTAATATATGAACAGGTATGAGTAATGGAAGTATGTGTTTACATGATTTTAACTACATATATATATGTATATGCGCATGTGGACATGCACAATGATAGTTAAAAAAGATTACATATTATTATTTATCTAACCTGAAACCATCACGATATGCATGAAAGAAAGTGATGCAACTGTATGATCATATGATAGCTTATATGTGTTTTGAAGCCTAGAGCTCCATGTTTGAAGCACGATGAGAATAATGTGCACTCTTATATAAATGATGTGCTAAGTAAAGGAGAATATGTTAATCAAAGATGTCTTAAAAAGTTAAGCCTGCGAGTTTTAGTTCAGTTGTGGATTAGATAGGCATGCCTAGAGGGATACAATCGTAGCTGCCATAGTTGACCCCGTTTGGGTCTCATTCCTTAATGAAACCATCGTTTGACCCCATTTGGGTCTATAGTTTGTTCCTTGCTGGAAACATTGCTTGACCCCATTTGGGTCCATTGTTTGATATCTTCAGATATCCATAGTTTGATACCTTCGGGTATCCATTGCTCCCGTTATCCACCTTTTGAACTAGTGCTTAGGCAGGCTGTTAAAGATGATAAAAATGTACATAAGATAAAGTAAAACATGCATGGGTTGTTATATTTTATGTGATGTAAGCATGAGGAATGACCTATTGAATGATTGTCTTAAATCCTTTTGACTACAAACTATCTTATGGAATGAAATGTTATGCTTTGTGATACATGGTTGAAATGTCTCACGTCAATTAAAGAAGATTCTTGTATGAGTATCGGTATGAGTTGGTTCCACCAATGGGATTCCACAAAGATTATATGAACCCTAAAGCATACACTGTTATACTAGAAGTTATATGAACTATAACATGTGACATTGAGACTTATTTAATAATCTTGATATGTAATGCTTGATCTTTATGATCACCTGCTACCTTGTTAATCTGTTTATTTATATACAAATGTTTACACATAGGTAGACATATTGATAACACTCATTTAACCAAGTGCAACACATGTCATGAAATGATGCTTGTAAGAAAATCAGGTTACCATGCTAAGATAACATGAAGGATGTAAAGTTGTGAATCTCATATGAAAATTGTATGATATATGTGAAGTAATTATGCCTACCTGAACTAATGATAGATGTTATATGACTTAAGTATGCCTTTATATTATCCATTAATGTCTATTTCCTATCTTAGGTGACAATGTGATTTAAAGTAATAAGTGGAGATCTTGTGCCATCAATAATTATGATGTCTAGCCTATTGATTAAAAAGGATTATAGATACCTGATTTATACTAAGTTAAGAAGGGTAAAGGGTACGATGATGGTTATATGATGAATACCAAAGCTTTTAAGAAGTTAGATGAATTTCATAATGCATTCCATTATTTTAAACATGATACTCGGTAGTAAGTTTAAAGACTCTCCTAAGAAGGTTTTATATTATTAAGTGAAGAAGAATATAACAAGCTCCTATGTATCTCGTGTGATTGTGAAAGTTCTAACCATGTATGTGATGAATGGTGGAAAGGGATTATCATTATATATATGTATAGATTTTTTGTTTCTCGCTAAGCTTTATAGCTTAGCACGGGTTTGTTATCCGCGCAGGTTTCCAAGATAATTTCCAGAGGATCAGGCAAGATGCAGTTGCCTTAAAGGATTTCCAGATACTTGAAGGCCATTTATGTTATTATTATTTATCGATAAGTTGATGCATTTATTTGTGGCATGTAATTATGGCCTGTTCTATAATTATTATTATTTATGCCTGATCTCTATTAGGTAGGATGATGATTGATGATTACCCATGGTTAAGGAATTAGGGTGTTACAATGCCACTGCAATGAGTCATACTTCCCTTAACACAGAGCATATGGTCCATTTGTTCAATCTGTCATTATAAGGGAAAGCCTTGGACTGGTATGTCAGGTTAGACAAAACAAGCAAGTATGATTGGGACAAGCTAACCCTAACTTTTGCCTCACACTGCCATGATTTAAGGGGTATAAGGGTTAACCTCAAGGATTTAGAGCTATTTTTATAGAAAACCTATGAGTTATTCATGGAATACCTTAGCCAATGAATCAGTATGGTGCTCTAGATGAGGGCCAAGCCTAAAGAACCAGACCATATTAAAATGTTCATAAAGAATCCTAGCCCTTATTTGAAAGACAACCTAATTGTTAAAGGTCTCCTGAGGGGGAAAGGGATCATTAGGGATGATAATCGCCATTCCTAGCCCACGTACCTAATGGGAATATCAAATGATCACTTAATTGGTTTTTACTCTCATTATGAGATAGGCCCATCTCTACCCTCATGTATCCATGCATTTTTTGTATAACATACATCATATATTATCAATGTCATACACCACTGATATATTGATTCATACATCATACATGTCATGTCATACATCATTTCTTATCACATCATGCATCATATCTAACCTTTTATGCTTATAGTCATAGATCAATTAAAGAGGTCTAAGTGGAAGAAAACTTTGTCCAATAGGTTAACTAGGGAATTTTTTATTTCAAAAGGAATCAAGGAAATTTTTTATTTGCTAGAGATACTGGGGGACAAGTCAGAGATGGTTACTAAGTTAAAGTTCAAGAAAAAGTTTTCTGATTTTAAAGAAAAGCTTAGAGATAAGTTGTTAAGTTCTATAAAGGCTATGATTCTTGAGACAATAGCACAATTTGGTGATTGATAACTTATGATGCTAAGGTTAGTCTCCAATACACCAAGAGACTCTCTAACTGCTCAAGAAAGGGGTATGAGAATACCCAGCCAGACTCTTATTGATAATCATAGAGCTAATGACTATGTAGAGGAGTTATACCAACCCCCTTTTTGCCAAGTATCTTACAGAGGAATTTTGTTTATGAGCAACACACCTCTAATGTATAAAATAGTAGTTGATCAGTTTTAAAAGATAAATGAGCTTTAGGAAGCTTTTTCTTGAAGGTTCAGTGACAGTAAAGAGTTGGATTTAGAAGCCATTGCCTTAGTATGAGATAAGGATATTCCTAATAAGTTTAAAATGCTAAACATGTCATAATTTTAATGAATTTTTAATCCATAGGTCCATTAAATGCAGTATGCCACTACAATAAGCAACACTCCCTTTAACATGGAGCAGATGGTCAATTTGTTCAATCTTTCATTATAAGGGAAAACCTTAGACTGGTATGTTAAGTTAGACAAAAAACCAAGTATGATTATGACAAGCTAGCCCTAACTTTTGCCTCACATTACTATGATTAAGGTGTCATAGAGGTTACCCTTAAGGATTTAGAGCTACTTTTATTGAAAGCCTTTGAGTTATTCATGGAATACCTTAGCTCATAAAGCAATACGATGCTCTAGATGAGGGTTAAGCCTAAGAAGATAGACCATATTAAAATATTTATAAAGAATGCTAGCCCCTATTTGAGAGACAGTCTAACTATTGAGGGTCTCCGATATTGGAAAATGGTGAAGGACATAGCAATCATTTTGAGCATATTCATATTGTCAAAACTGCCATCGCTCAGGGAAATTTAAATACCTATAACAAGGGGTGATATGTAGCACCCCCTTTACAAATAACCTATTTATCTGATAATTTAAATACTATTAATCATGCATATACAACATATTTACTTAACCATTATTTTACCATTAATCATGTCATACGGTTTCATATACCTATGTACATGGTACAAGTCTATTTCGATATTGCATTTAATACTTAGTATCATGCATACTATACTATATGAATATTACTTTATGTATATCACATGTACACATACTCTTTCTTATCTTTACTACTAGTGAGTTACAACACTTCTCATAGGTTATATACATTTTATAAGATAACTGACCATAAAGCAAAACATACATTAATAGTAATACAAAAATATCCTACATCAAAGTTAACAGTCGATAGTTGGCCCTTCCTGATGCAAAGATCGTCCCACAATAAAAGTCTTGTTAACTGTACCTACACGGATAAATAACCCGTGTTAAGCTATAAAGCTTAGTGGGGAATATCTACAGATGGATGACCACTCACAATGGTCATCAAAATATACATACAATACATACTTATAAATAACATATACAACATAACATGACAATAATAACAAATACTTTAAAGCTTAAAGCATATCCTCATGTACATAAACATTATACCTAAGAAAGTAAAAAATATTCTCATATTCATAATTAATATAGATAGCAATTTTCCATGTGAACATATTCAAATGAAACATAATTTCTATGGATAAACCAACAATATAATCCACAATATCAATCACTTTAACTGTTTAATTATGATCATTACTATAAATAAAGTTTAGCCTGCCTTAGCTTTATCAGTGGATAATGGGAACTATCTGTTAGTGTAAGCCCTAGCCCTAATGTATTGTAATAAAATACTTTAATTAATAAAATGAGGCATTTGTTTTATCTATTGTATTCCTGTGCATATCAATTGATAGAACTATCCAAGAATGTTATTTCGGCTTAAGTTATCATGTGTGAGGCACATATTCATAAGACCTTGAAACAAATGAGACTTCATTCTAAATATCCCTAGTTAGTCATTGTTATGGGAATAACAATGAATTAAGACTAGTATGCTCTCTCTGATATTATGAGTTTTGTCTTATGGATCATTAGGACAAGAGTGTCAATCAAAGATCATAGATATATGTTAAAGAATATGGTATCTGGATACTATCTGCTCATGAGAACACTACATGGTACAAGTCATAAATGTTTCTTATATGCAAGTTTTGTATCGGAGTTCTTAAACCTAAAATCTCTATGAAACACTTTATGAATTGCTGTGTACTTTAAAATACACCTAACGTGCTCATAACAGAGTGACAAGTATGGGTATGATTGGGTATGCATTGATTCATGTTAGAGAGCATGAGAGAAGTGAAGGGATTACCCCTCTCGATAAGAGAGAAAATATCATCGGCCACTTGATCAGTGAACTTACCGAGATGAAATAATGAGTAATCATTATTTATCTGAGAGTTCAGTGTCAATGGAATATCAAGAAAGGAATTAATATATATAAGGATGACTAGTTCCATGCCTTATATTAATTCTGATATTTATGGGTAAGGGATTATGCAAAATTGCATTAGGTCACTAAATGCCATATGTATTTTCATTTAATTTGGAATGCTATAATATCTTGCTAGAGAATATATATAGCCTTTGAATTAATTTATTAATTCATTTCCAACATTAAATGGACCTATAGGATCGCACACAAAGCATTGAGCTTAAAATATTTGAATAAAGTATTGGGCATTAATTTGGGCTTTTAATTAAAGTCAAATTAATGTATGTGATGGGTTTTAAAATTGCCATTCGACCTTGGTCCATGAGATAGAAAAATTCAGCCCATTAGGTTTAATTTCAATTAATGAATTATCTTGTATTAATTAAGTTAATTGAGTATTAAATCCTAATGATATTTAAATCAAATTAAAATACTTAATTAAGGGATGTCTTAGCCGAAATTCCAAGATAAATATTGAAGGAATTTCGGCACATGTGAATTTCTTTATTAAGTGATATTATTTGATTAAATGTCTTATGTATTTATCTTGGATTAAATCAAAATAATTTGAATCAATATATATCTCTTATTTTAAAGAAGTGATAAAGGATGAAATTAATTATCTCTAAGTAGTTGATTTTAGATTTATCACTTAAAAAATAAAATGATATATATTGAATGAGAGAGAAAAGAAAAACCCTAGTTTTTCTTTGATTTTTTCGTGAAAACCTTCTCTCCCTCACAAAATTTTCTCTTGGCTGAAATATACAAGGAGAAGGATTCTTTCTTGCTTTCTTGTGTTCTTGGGCATTAATAGCACCTAAAAGAAGTACAAGATCAAGTCTTGTAGCTTCAAACAATTGCCATTACACAATACTTTAAAAGAGAGCTAGCAATCTCTATTTTAAGCCATCTTTGCAAGTGTGTGTGTGTGAGAATAGAGGGAGTGGCATAAAAGGCTGTTTCTTGGCATTGGTGATCAGGATCTAAGGCGGAAAAAGTCATCTTAGTTGCTGGTCATCACCAAATTCAAGTATTAAAAGGCATCAAAAGTTGAAAGTTTTAAAAACCCTAAAATTGCATGTTTCGATTCTTGTCATGGAATTGTTTGGCATGTATGATTGTTTTTATCATTTTTTCACTGCACGATTACCATGAACATATCATGTCATATTCCATCAGTGGTATCAGAGCCTTTAACAAGAAAGGAGAGAGGACTAATGGCTTATTGGAACTAATACATACCGATGTATGTGGACCCTTAAGTACACAAGCTAGAGGTGGTTTTAGCTACTTCGTGACATTCACAGATGACTTCAGTAGATATGGCTATGTCTATCTAATGAAGTATAAGTCTAAAACTTTTGAGAAATTCAAAGAGTTTAAGAACGAAGTAGAAAATCAACTTGGCAAAAGTATAAAAGCCATTCGATCAGATCGAGGTGGCGAATACTTAAGCCAAGAGTTTGACAATCATCTAAAAGAGTGTTGTATTATTTCACAGCTCACTCCTCCTGGAACACCGCAATGGAATGGTGTGTTCGAAAGGAGAAATTTAACTCTGTTGGACATGGTTCGATCTATGATGAGTCAAGCAAATCTTCCTAACTCTTTTTGGGGTTATACATTAGAAACTACTGCATTTCTACTAAACCATACTCCAACAAAAGCAGTTGAGAAGACACCATATGAGGTATGGACTGGGAAAGAACCCAATATGTCATTTCTCAGGATTTGGGGCTGTGAAACACATGTTAAGAAATTAACATATGACAAACTAGAGTCCAAATCCACTGTCTGCTTGTTTGTGGGTTATCCCAAAGAAACAAAGGGATGCTACTTTTACTCACAAGCCGAGAACAAAGTATTTGTTGCTCGCAAGGTTGTTTTCCTGGAAAAGGAGTTCCTTCTCAAGAAAGACAGTGGGAGTAAAGTAGAACTTGGAGAAATTCAAGTGCCACAAGCTCCTATAGAGGATGAGTTGGAAGTGGGATCAAGTTCACAACCAGTTGTGGAACAAGAACCCATTACACAAGAACCTAAAAGGTCCGATAGGGTACGTTAGGAGATTGAGAGATATGGATTTCTAATCACTCACAGTGACACTATTGAGTTAGTAGATCGTGAGGATCCTACTACCTACCGAGAAGCTATTGAGAGCCCAGACTCGGAAAATTGGCTTGAAGCCATGAAATTTGAGATGCAATCAGTGTACGATAACCAGGTTTGAACCTTGGTTGATCCACCAAAAGGTGGGAAGCTAATTGAAATCAAGTGGCTATTCAAACTCAAAGCTAATAAGACCTACAAAGGTAGACTAGTAGCAAAAGGTTTTCGACAAACTCATGGTGTAGATTATGATGAGACCTTTTCGCCTGTAGTCATGCTCAAGTCCATTAGGATCTTGCTTGCCATAGCTGCATATCATGATTATGAGATATGGTAAATGGATGTCAAAACTGCTTTCCACAACAGAAATTTACTTGAGGATGTGTATATGACACAGCCTGAGGGTTTTGTCAATCCCAAGCATCCTAAGAAGGTTTGCAAGCTTCAAAAATCCATTTATAGATTGAAGCAAGCATCCCGAAGTTGGAATCTTCATTTTGATGAGGCAGTCAAAGAATTTAACTTCATCAAGAACAAAGATGAGCCTTGTGTGTACAAGAAGGTTAGTGGGAGCATAGTAGTATTTCTGGTCCTATACGTGGACGACATCCTTCTCATTGGGAATGACATTCCAACATTGGAAAAGGTTAAGCAATGGTTGGGAAAATGTTTCTCAATGAAAGACTTAGGTGAAGTCGAGACAATACTTGGTATTCAAATCTCTAGAGATAGATCGAATCGACTCTTGGGACTAAGTCAAGAAAAGTACATAGATAAAGTACTAAAGCATTTTAGTATGGGAGACTCAAAGAAAGGGTACATACCTTTGGCTTTGGGAGTTCCTTTGACTAAAGAACAGTGCCCTAAAACCAAAGAGGAAAGGGACAACATGAGTAAAATTCCATATGCATCTGCTATTGGATCTATCATGTACGCTATGTTATCTACTAGGTTGGATGTTGCTCATGCACTAAGTATAACCAGTAGGTTTCAGCAAGACCCTGGTGAGAAGCACTGGTCTACTGTAAAAGGGATTCTGAAGTACCTGCGAAGGACTAAGAATCACTTCTTAGTGTATGGTGGTCAAGAAGAGCTCGTCATACAAGGTTATGCCGATGCTACTTTTTAGACCAGCACTTAGGATTCTAGATCGAAATTTGGGTTTGTTTTTGTTTTGAACGGTGGTGTTGTCAGTTGGAGAAGCTCAAAGCAAGAGATCGTTGTCGACTCAACTACAGAATCTGAGTATATTGCAGCAAGTGAGGATGCAAAAGAGGCTGTTTGGATTAAAAACTTCATTTTTGGATTAAGAGTGGTCCCAAGCATCCTAGATCCATTAGAAATTTTCTGTGACAACAACGGGGCCATCGCACAGGCCAAGAAGCCCCGGTCACACCAGAAATCCAAACACATACTCAGGAGGTACCACGTGATCAGAGAAATCAATGATCGTGGGGACGTCAAGGTTAGCAAGATAGCAAGTGAAGACAATGTAGCAGATCCTTTGACGAAACAGTTGCGTCCAAATCTGCACGAAGCTCATTTGAGAGCGTTCGATCTTAGGGTTGTACCCAATTGGAACTAGTGCTAGTGGGAGATTGTTATTGTAAGCCCTAGCCCCAATGCATTGTAATCAAACACTTTAATTAATAAAATGAGGCATTTGTTTTATCTATTGTATTCCTGTGCATATCAATTGATAGAACTATCCAAGAATGTTATTTCGGTTTTAGTTATCATGTGTGAGGCATATGGTTGTAAGACCTTAAAACAAATGAAACTTCATTCTAAATATCCCTAGTGAGTCATTGTTATGGGAATAACAATGAATTAAGACTAGTATGCTCTCTTCGATATTATGAGTTTTGTCTTATGGATCATTAGGACAAGAGTGTCAATCAGAGATCATAGATATAAGTTAAAGAACATGGCATCTGGATACGATCCGCTCATGAGAAAACTACATGGTACAAGTCATAAATGTTTCTTATATGCAAGTTTTGTATTGGAGTTCTTAGACCTGAAATCTCTATGAAACTCTTTATGAATTGTTGTGTACTTTGAAATACACCTAACGTGCTCGTAATAGAGAGAAAAGTACGGGTATGATTGGGTATGCATTGATTCATGTTAGACAGCATGAGAGAAGTGAAGGAATTACCCCTCTCTATAAGAGAGAAAATATCATCGGCCACTTGATCAGTAAACTGAGAAGTGTATGGCCATACCAAGATGAAATAATGAGTAATCATTATTTATCTGAGAGTTCAGTGTCACTAGAATATCAAGAAAGGAATTAATATATATAAGGATGACTAGTTCCATGCCTTATATTAATTCTGATATTTATGGGTAAAGGACTATGCAAAATTGCATTATGTCACTAAATGCCATATGCATTTTCATTTAATTTGGAATGCTATAATATCTTGCTAAAGAATATATATAGCCTTTGAATTAATTTATTAATTCATTGCCAACATTAAATGGACCTATAGGATCGTACACAAAGCATTGGGCTTAAAATATTTGAATAAAATATTGGGCATTAATTTGGGCTTTTAATTAAATTCAAATTAATGTATGTAATGGGTTTTAAAATTGCCATTGGACCTTGGTCCATGAGATAGAAAAATTCAGCCCATTAGGTTTAATTTCAATTAATGAATTATCTTGTATTAATTAAGTTAATTGAGTATTAAATCCTAATGATATTTAAATCAAATTAAAATACTTAATTAAGGGATGTCTTAGCCGAAATTCCAAGATAAATATTGAAGGAATTTCGGCACATGTGAATTTCTTTATTAAGTTATATTATTTGATTAAATGTCTTATGTATTTATCTTGGATTAAATCAAAAGAATTTGAATCAATATATATCTCTTATTTTAAAGAAGTGATAAAGGATAAAATTAATTATCTCTAAGTAGTTGATTTTAGATTTATCATTTAAAAAATAAAATGATATATATTGAATGAGAGAGAAAAGAAAAACCCTAGTTTTTCTTTGGTTTTTTCGTGAAAACCTTCTCTCCCTCACAAAATTTTCTCTTGGCTGAAATATACAAGGAGAAGGATTCTTTCTTGCTTTCTTGTGTTCTTGGGCATTAATAGCACCTAAAAGAAGTACAAGATCAAGTCTTGTAGCTTCAAACAATTGCCATTACACAATACTTTAAAAGAGAGCTAGCAATCTCTATTTTAAGCCATCTTTGCAAGTGTGTGTGTGTGAGAATAGAGGGAGTGGCATAAAAGGCTGTTTCTTGGCATTGGTGATCAGGATCTAAGGCGGACAAAGTCATCTTAGTTGCTGGTCATCACCAAATTCAAGTATTAAAAGGCATCAAAAGTTGAAAGTTTTAAAAACCCTAAAATTGCATGTTTCGATTCTTGTCATGGAATTGTTTGGCATGTATGATTGTTTTTATCATTTTTTCACTGCATGATTACCTTGAACATATCATGTCATATTCCATCAGTGGTATCAGAGCCTTTAACAAGAAAGGAGAGAGGACTAATGGCTTATTGGAACTAATACATACAGATGTATGTGGACCTTTAAGTACTCAAGCTAGAGGTGGTTTTAGCTACTTCGTGACATTCACAGATGACTTCAGTAGATATGGCTATGTCTATCTAATGAAGTATAAGTCTAAAACTTTTGAGAAATTCAAAGAGTTTAAGAACGAAGTAGAAAACCAACTTGTCAAAAATATAAAAGCCATTCGATCAGATCGAGGTGGCGAATACTTAAGCCAAGAGTTTGACAATCATCTAAAAGAGTGTTGTATTATTTCACAGCTCACTCCTCCTGGAACACCGCAATGGAATGGTGTGTTCGAAAGGGGAAATTTAACTATGTTGGACATGGTTCGATCTATGATGAGTCAAGCAAATCTTCCTATCTCTTTTTGGGGTTATACATTAGAAACTACTGCATTTCTACTAAACCATACTCCAACAAAAGCAGTTGAGAAGACACCACATGAGGTATGGACTGGGAAAGAACCCAATATGTCATTTCTCAGGATTTGGGGCTGTGAAACACATGTTAAGAAATTAACATCTAACAAACTAGAGTCCAAATCCACTGTTTGCTTGTTTGTGGGTTATCCCAAAGAAACAAAGGGATACTACTTTTACTCACAAGCCGAGAACAATGTATTTGTGGCTCGCAAGGTTTTTTTCTTTGAAAAGGAGTTCCTACTCAAGAAAGACAGTGGGAGTAAAGTAGAACTTGGAGAAATTCAAGTGCCACAAGCTCCTATAGAGGATGAGTTGGAAGTGGGATCAAGTTCACAACCAGTTGTGGAACAAGAACCCATTACACAAGAACCTAAAAGTCCGATAGGGTACGTCAGGAGATTGAAAGATATGGATTTCTAATCACTGACAGTGACACTATTGAGTTAGTAGATCGTGAGGATCCTACTACCTACCGAGAAGCTATTGATAGCCCAGACTCGGAAAATTAGCTTGAAGCCATGAAATTCGAGATGCAATCAATGTACGATAACCAGGTTTGAACCTTGGTTGATCCACGAGAAGGTACAAAGGTAATTGAATGTAAGTCGCTATTCAAACTCAAAGCTAATAAGACCTACAAAGGTAGACTAGTAGCAAAAGGTTTTCGAAAAACTAATGGTGTAGATTATGATGAGACCTTTTCGCCTGTAGTCATGCTCAAGTCCATTAGGATCTTGCTTGCCATAGCTGCATATCATGATTATGAGATATGGCAAATGGATGTCAAAACTGCTTTCCTCAACGGAAATTTACTTGAGGATGTGTATATGACACAGCCTGAGGGTTTTGTCAATCCCAAGCATCCTAAGAAGGTTTGCAAGCTTCAAAAATCCATTTAAAGATTAAAGCAAGCATCCTGAAGTTGGAATCTTCATTTTGATGAGGCAGTCAAAGAATTTAACTTCATCAAGAATGAAGATGAGCCTTGTGTGTACAAGAAGGTTAGTGGGAGCATAGTAGTATTTCTGGTCCTATATGTTGACGACATCCTTCTCATTGGGAATGACATTCCAACATTGGAAAAGGTTAAGCAATGGTTGGGAAAATGTTTCTCAATGAAAGACTTAGGTGAAGCCGAGACAATACTTGGTATTCAAATCTCTAGAGATAGACCAAATCGGCTCTTCTGACTAAGTCAAGAAAAGTACATAGACAAAGTACTAAAGCATTTTAGTATGGGAGACTCAAAGAAAGGGTACATACCTTTGGCTTTGGGAGTTCCTTTGACTAAAGAACAGTGCCCTAAAACCAAAGAGGAAAGGGACAACATGAGTAGAATTCCATATGCATCTGCTATTGGATCTATTATGTACGCTATGTTATCTACTAGGTTGGATGTTCCTCATGCACTAAGTATAACCAGTAGGTTTCAGCAAGACCCTGGTGAGAAGCACTGGTCTACTGTAAAAGGGATTCTGAAGTACCTGCGATGGACTAAGAATCACTTCTTAGTGTATGGTGGTCAAGAAGAGCTCGTCATACAAGGTTATGCCAATGCTACTTTTCAGACTAGCACTCAGGATTCTAGATCGAAATTTGGGTTTGTTTTTGTTTTGAACGGTGGTGCTGTCAGCTGGAGAAGCTCAAAACAAGAGATCATTGCCGACTCAACTACAGAATCTGAGTATATTGCAGCAAGTGAGGCTGCAAAAGAGGCTGTTTGGATTAAAAATTTCATTTTTGGATTAAGAGTGGTCCCAAGCATCCTAGATCCATTAGAAATTTTCTATGACAACAACGGGGCCATCGCACAGGCCAAGAAGCCCCGGTCACACCAGAAATCCAAACACATACTCAGGAGGTACCACATGATCAGAGAAATCATTGATCGTGGGGACGTCAAGGTTAGCAAGATAGCAAGTGAAGACAATGTAGCAGATCCTTTGACGAAACAGTTGCGTCCAAATCTGCACGAAGCTCATTTGAGAGCGTTCGGTCTTAGGGCTATACCCAATTGGGATTAGTGCTAGTAGGAGATTGTTAGTGTAAGCCTTAGCCCCAATGCATTGTAATCAAACACTTTAATTAATAAAATGAGGCATTTGTTTTATCTATTGTATTCTTGTGCATATCAATTGATAGAACTATCCAAGAATGTTATTTCGGTTTAAGTTATCATGTGTGAGGCACATGGTTGTAAGACCTTGAAACAAATGAGATGTCATTCTAAATATCCCTAGTGAGTCATTATTATGGGAATAACAATGAATTAAGACTAGTATGCTCTCTCTGATATTATGAGTTTTGTCTTACGGATCATTAGGACAAGAGTGTCAATCAGAGATCATAGATACACGTTAAAGAACATGGTATCTGGATACGATCCGCTCATGAGAAAACTACAAGGTATAAGTCATAAATGTTTTTCATATGCAAGTTTTGTATCGGAGTTCTTAGACCTAAAATCTCTGTGGAACTCTTTATGAATTGCTGTGTACTTTGACATACACCTAACGTGCTCGTAATAGAGTGACAAGTACTGTAACACCCTTACCCTGTACTTAGCTATAACACTGTGATTAATATTAATCAAGCATGCTTATCAACATTTCATTTGATAATCCACTAAACAGATATCCAAAAGTTAACTATTAGAAGCTTCACTTACAGGTGCAACTTACTAACATCAAATATTACATATACAAAGCATCTGTAGTAAATACAAAATTTCCAACATATTTAGAGTTTCCACAACTACAAATCATAAGGACAAAAAGAAGACTCTAATATCAATCTTCTAAGACTTGTGTTGGCCAACCTGCTGCAAAAAACAGACCTGGAAGAAAGTCCTGTTCTCCCAACCTACACGGATAAACAAAAATCCGTGCTAAGCTATAAAGCTTAGTGGGGAATACTATAAATGATAACGACTACTCACAGTGGTCGTCAACAAGCATACATTATAAACTATAAAGTATAACTTATACTCAACAATTAACCATATAAGCATAATTGTCCTTTAATCTTGCGATTCATTCATTGATTATTTTACCACTGTTTATACTTAGTCATTCCTTCCACTTTTTCATATAAGATAGGAATATAAGCATATAAATATTCACATATGAGCTATGATCAACATTCACATATAAGCTATGATCAACATTCACATATAAATATTCGCAAGTAAAACAAGGCATTAGTACTATGAAAGTTCATCATTGATCAATCAAGAAATATATTCGAATTACTTATTGTACCAATGCATACATAGAATTTCTAGCTTGCTTTTATATCCAATACCATTTTCATGTGAACTTTATCTCTTGTAAATCTGTAAATGCTTTATGTGTATGCACAAGACAATATACATCATTTCTTAATCAAGGGCAAGAACGAGTAAATATAGGGAAAACATATAACTCAACTATATTAATTTGAAAAGCAATCACCAACATGAATACCCATTCATAAACTCTTATATTCATTTGCTTTAGAGAACATACTATCTCTAATATAGTTCATAATTATATATTAGTGATGCACTAGTTCATTTATATAACTCTGTACGTACTGTTTCTATATGCGATAATCATGCATAAGTGTATATTGTAACATCTTTTAATACCATAATTTCCATTTGTGCTGTAAAGGAATTTCACATATAAATTAGATTCTGAAATCAATTTATGAATTGTTATGCTTTATAAAGCTTTAAATTAACATCAAACTATTCTTAACTTTGGTATAAGGCCTGCACTATTCTAAAGAGGTGGATAACGGGTTAAACGATGGTACCCGAAGGCACAAGCTGCTTAGTCACCCAAACGGGGCTGACTACAACCCAAACGGGGTTGAACGATGGTACCCGAAGGCACAAATTGGTTTAGCCACCCAAACGGGGTGACCACAACCCACACGGGGTTGAACGATGGTACCCGAAGGCACACGTGTTGGCGTATCTATGGTACCCGAAGGTACGGGGCTTAACGATGGTACCCGAAGGCACAAGCTGTTTAGTCACCCAAACAGGGCTGACTACAACCCAAACGGGGTTGAACGATGGTACCCGAAGGCACAAGTTTTTCTGCAGCTGCAAGGTACCCTTATAGGCATGCCTATCTATCCACTTCCTAGACTCAACGCAGGCAATAAAATCTATTTACTGTATCTTTCATTTATTCATTCATATTCTTATATGCACATGTATACTCTTATATAACTATGAACAATGTACTCATACTCATGTTCATGTATAACTTTCTGTAAACCGGTGAACATTTCACTGTTGGGTAATACTATTCTGTTCTTGTAATCATATTCACTTATGTGGCTAGTTCGTATGTCAAGATTATACTTATATAATGCCATTTGTACCCATACATGATCATGTAAAATATATATATACATCTTCTTTAGTACATATACATATATGCACTAATCATAAACAATTATACACTTTTCTCATATAATAATCACATGACAAGATACTCCTTCTGTGATGCATACACTTGTATACATAGTCTTGTATGACATTACCATTATATACTTTAATAAAATTTCTATAATGGTGTCTATAGCACTGTAGATTTGTATTTTAGCCTGCTATCATGTGACCACACATATGCTTAATCATATCATTTCAATTAAGTAAAGACGTATTCATACGTTTCACTTTACTCATTTTCTTTGAATCATTACTCTCAGACTTCTTTCAACAGTCAAACCCAATCATGTAAGATCATATTATATTTATAGACATATGTTTATATGTTCACATAATCCACAAATCACATTAAGCATCTCACATGTTCACAGTCATGCTAAAACATTTTCTATCTCATAGTACAAATTCATGCTCATACACTTATGTACATAATCATGGATGTACGTACCTGTGGGTACACTCGCATATAGTAGACTTACTCATATGAGCATATTTACCAAATATATATATATGTATATATATATATATATCTTTATCATTATTAAAATCATGTGCTATACAGAATGTCAACATGTTTCCATATGGGCATATACACATGCCAAGGTCATACTATTGCAGTCCTTATTTCATAGCATAAATACATGTCAAAATGTGCACTTTCATGTCATAAGGTTACATGTGTATAATATATATATATATCAATTTGGCATGTGACAATCATGTACAAAACTATTTACATGTATAAGTTAGATATTTCATCATTAGTCTTTATTGATATACACAATTGAATGCATATGTATTCATATAAATCCTTCATGGATAGCCATATTACATGCTTTAACCAATTAACTTTACTGTCACATAAACAAATATCTCTCTCAATTTATTAAAGAAATCATATTATCAAGTGTAGCAACAATATGCACATAATAGTAAATTCTGTTTCTGTGAGCAGTTTAGGAAACTAGTCCGAATTCAACCCTAAATTCCATATACTTAGAGACCGATTTAAGTTTAGGTTTCTTCATATGAAATATAGGTATGGAAGTCTAGTTTCCAACGCAAAACGAATCACTCAATTTTCTGTTCTGTAGCTCAACTTATGAGTAAAACAATCCAGATAGGTCAATCAGTCGTGAAGAAACGTTCTACTCGTGAAGAGGCTCACAAGTGAAGTAAAAGGGCAACATTTCACGACTCGTGAAGGGGCTCACGAGTAGAGAAAAAAGGCAGCATTTCACTACTCGTGAAGGGGCTCACGAGTAGAGAAAAAAGGCAGCATTTCACTACTCGTGAAGGGGCTCACGAGTGGTGAAAAAGGGCAGAATTTCACGACACGTGAAGATCTTCACGAGTCGGACAAAAGTTCACGACTCGTGAAGTGCTTCACGACTCGGCACTGACTCTCACAACTGATGAAATCCGTTCTTCCAAAATCAACCCAAAAACCCAGCAAAAACCAGAAAAAACGTAACTTCAATTTCTGTAAATTACATCCAAATTCAGCAACCAATTCCACATGCAATATGAACAACCTACATTCCCATACCTTAGCTGAAAATTCCTTTGTCTTAAACCCCTTGCAAGCCCTTTTCCTTGCTTCTTCCACCTTCTCTCTCTCATTTACATCATTTCATACATACAACAACAATCATCCATCATCAATCAAATTAAGAAAGAGATGAAGATGAAGAGATGAACTAACAAGTTAGGATATTACCTTATAGTTATACTAATGATCTAGATTGAACAACATGCAACAATTCCTCTTCAATAAGACCTTGAGAAGTCATCTATGGCTTTAAGAAATATGAAGAAGAAAATGAAGTTGTTGTAACTCTCTCTAAGATTTCGTTCACCACCATTTCAAAGAGTTTTTCTTTCATTCCACTAGCAAAAGACTTTATATAATAGCTAGGAAAATTCCCTCTTTGATCCTTCAACAAAATGCATGTCCTTTAATCAACCCACATCTTTTTGCATGTTATAAATCAACCTAATCACTTATTCTTTCTCTTAAATTAACCTCTCAAATATTCATTTATTCACCTTTGACCTTTAAGATGCTGAATTTACAAGTTAACCCTTAAACTAATACTTTGAACTTCAATTACACCCTTGAATGTTATTAAACCAACAATAATAATTTAATTATGACCTTATAAAATTCATACCATATATCTTACACATTTATCACAATTATCGAACTTAATAACACTTATATCCCAATTGATCCTTGAAATAAAATATTATTTCAATTACACACATAAATAAACAACTAGTTTATCCTTCAATATATAAGCTTATAATAATTCATCTAATTAAGCTTGATTAAACATTAATAATTGGAATTATGTCCTTGAATTCTACTAAGGCCTAATTTGAGTCCTTACAAGTACGGGTATGATTGGGTATGCATTGATTCATGTTAGAGAGCATGAGAGAAGTGAAGGAATTACCCCTCTCTATAAGAGAGAAAATATCATCGGCCACTTGATTAGTGAACTGAGAAGTGTATGGCCATATCGAGATGAAATAATGAGTAATCATTATTTATCTGATAGTTCAATGTCACTGGATTATCAAGAAAGGAATTAATATATATAAGGATGACTAGTTCCATGCCTTATATTAATTCTGATATTTATGGGTAAGGGACTATGCAAAATTGCATTAGGTCACTAAATGCCATATGTATTTTCATTTGATTTGGAATGCTATAATATCTTGCTAGAGAATATATATATCCTTTGAATTAATTTATTAATTCATTGCCAACATTAAATGGACCAATAGGATCGCACACAAAGCATTGGGCTTAAAATATTTGAATAAAGTATTGGGCATTAATTTGGGCTTTTAATTAAAGTCAAATTAATGTATGTAATGGGTTTTAAAATTGCTATTGGAATTTGGTCCATAAGAGAGAAAAATTCAGCCCACTAGGTTTAATTTCAATTAATGAATTATCTTGTATTAATTAAGTTAATTGAGTATTAAATCCTAATGATATTTAAATCAAATTAAAATAATTAATTAAGGGATGTCTTAGCCGAAATTCCAAGATAAATATTGAAGGAATTTTGGCACATGTGAATTTCTTTATTAAGTGATATTATTTGATTAAATGTCTTATGTATTTATCTTGGATTAAATCAAAAGAATTTGAATCAATATATATCTCTTATTTTAAAGAAGTGATAAAGGCTGAAATTAATTATCTCTAAGTAGTTGATTTTAGATTTATCACTTAAAAAATCAAATGATATATATTGAATGAGAGAGAAAAGAAAAACCCTAGTTTTTCTTTGGTTTTTGCGTGAAAACCTTATATCCCTCACAGAATTTTCTCTTTGCCGAAATACACAAGGAGAAGGATTCTTTCTTGCTTTCTTGTGTTCTTATGCATTAATAGCACCTAAAAGAAGTACAAGATCATGTCTTGTAGCTTCAAACAATTGCCATTACACAATACTTTAAAAGAGATCTAGCAATCTCTATTTTAAGCCATCTTTGCAAGTGTGTGTGTGAGAATAGAGGGAGTGGCGTAAAAGGCTGTTCCTTGGCATTGGTGATCAAGATCTAAGGCGGACAAAGTCATCTTAGTTGCTGGTCATCACCAAATTCAAGTATTAAAAGGCATCAAAATTTGTAAGTTTTAAAAACCCTAAAATTGCATGTTTCGATTCTTGTCATGGAATTGTTTGGCATGTATGATTATTTTTATTGTTTTTCCGCTGCACGATTACCATGAACATATCATTTCATATTCCATCAGCATTTTGCCTTAAAAATACAATCGACACTTACCAAAGCATGGCAAACAAGGTTTTGAAAGATCTGATCCACAAGATTACAATGATGACACGATGGTCAAGTCTCTTACTTGAGAATCACACATTGAGGCCCTAAAGAAGTTCTTTCAATAGATTGATAAATACAATCCCTACCTCAACCCTAACTAGTGCATTTTTTATGTCACTTCACATAAAATTTTAGGCGATGTGGTTAGCAGCAAAGGCATAAAGATTGATCTAGAAAAAATCAAAGCCATTAAAGACATGCCAACTCCATGAGCTGAGAAGGAAATTAGAGGGTTTTTAGTGAAAATACAATACATCAAAAGATTCACGCCAAGTTAACTACCATCTATGAGTCGAGCTTCAAGATTTTATGAAAGAAATAGTCAACTAAATGGAATAAATAGTGTTATATAGCTTTTGATAGAATTAGAGATTATCGGATCTATAGACCCAAATGGGGTCAAATCATACTATAGACCGGTCAAGCAGACCTAAATAGGGTCGCCTATCAACCCAAACGGGGCTGTTCATGATTCAAATGGGATCAAACATACTTTAGACACAATTGGGCTAGACTATGGCAGCTGCAATTTTCCCTATAGGCACCTATCTATCCACATCTGAAACTCTATTGCAGGCAGAACTATATGCATGTTCAATTCACATATTAAGACTATATTCATATTATACTATTTGTACATGTACATGAGTTCTCTGGTGCATAAACAAATATATGCACATTTCATATGCCAAGTTATACATCTGGCTCATCCAATCCGTGTGACTATAAAATTTGCATCATGACATATAGGCATGACATATAATCATCATATCATATACTTGATCATGTTCTCATTAAGCATCTCACATGTTCATAGTCATGCTAAAACATCTTCTATCTCATAGGGCAATTACATGCTCATACACTTATATACATAATCATAAATGTACATACATGTGGGTACATTCGCATATAGTAGACTTATTCTTATGAGCATGTTTACCAATGTATATATACCTTTATCATCATTCAAATCATGTGCTATACAAAATATCAACATGTTTCTATATGGGCATATACACATGACAAGGTCATACTATTACATTTCCTATTTCATATCATAGGTACATGTCAAAATGTGCACTTTCATGTCATAGGATTACATATGTATACATCAATTTTGCATATGACAATCATTTACAAGTCTAATTACATGTATAGGTTAGATATTTCATCACTAATCTTTATTCATATACACAAACGAATGTATATGTATGCATATAAATCCTTAATTTATAGTAATATTACATGCTCTATCCAATTTATTTTACTATCACATAAACAACTATTTGTCTCAACTAATTAAAAATCATAATATCAAGTGTAGCAACAATCTGCATAGGATAGCATTCTGGACTCGAATTGTGAGCAACATTTGGAATGGAAGATGTCATTTTTAGTCAAAATGATCTTTTACAATCTTATCCATCAATGTGTCTAGTTTCCAAGGCATCAAGATTCATCTTAATATCTGACCTATAGCTCGAGTTATTTGAGAAATACTATAGGCTATTTTTAAAACCAAAATAGTGTGGACTGTCACTTAGAAAATTCGTAACATAAAATTTAGAAGGATTTAGACCAATATTTCTTCATCAAAGTTAGACTTTCATGTCTCTAATTTTACCAAAATTTTATTTTGTAACATTTCAACATCTCTACAAAAAGTTATGCCCATTATTGTAAATTCTATTTCTATGAGCAGTCTAGGGAACAAGTCCGGATTCAACCCTAAATTCCATGTACTTAGTGGCAGATTTAAGTTTAGGTTTCTTCACATGAAATATAGGTATGGAAGTCTATTTTTCAATTCAAAAACAATCATTCAATTTTCTATTATGTAGCTCAAACTATGAGCAAAAAAATCTAGATAGGTCAATCAGTCGTAAAGAAGCGTTCGACTCATGAAGAGATTCACGAGTGAAGCAAAAAGGCCAAATTCACATCTCATGAAGGGGTTCACGAGTGGAGAAGAAAGTTAAATATCACGACTCGTGAAAAAGCTCATGATTCAAACTAAAACTCACAACTCATGAAGGCATTCACGAGTGAGACCAACATTCACCAGTGACCTAGAGGAAGAAGATGGACGACTTGTGAAGAGCTTCACGAGTTGGACAATAGTTCACGACTCATGAAGAGCTTCATGACTCGGCAAAGACACAATTTGTTCTTCGACCTCACTACAATAAAATCCAGCAAAATGCAATCTTAAATTTCTATCAATCATAACAAGTTCCAGCAATTAATTCCACATGCAATATGAACAACCCTAATTCCCAAACCTTGGCTGAAAATCCCTATGTCTTCAACCTCTTGCAATATCCTTTCCTTTGCTCTTTCTTCCTTCCTCTTCTCCTTCACAAACACCATCATCATTTAATTTTCCTGCACTTAATTAACATTCTCCTCAGCAAAAATGAAAAGAAGAAGAAGATGATGAAGGGTTCATTAATAGTTTAATTACCTTAGCTTAATGCCTAAAACTCTTGATTAACCAACAAAAATTATCATCTAATTTGCTTGAGGATTCAATGGAAATGAAAGGAAGAAGAGATAAAGATTTTTGGTTTTTCTCTCTCTCAAAATGGCGACCTGCACTCTCACATATGCCACCTCCTCTCTCCACTAAAACTTGTCTTTTATACTAACAAGGAAAATTTTCTCTTTAGTCCCTTGAAAATTTGCATGCCACAAAATAACCTAGCTTATCTTTGCATGTTAAACTTTAACCCCTCCTTTTAATTCCTTTCATACATTAACCTATCAATTTATTCCTTCTCTCAAATTGACCTTTAAATATATGCTTCTATCCACATTTGACCCTTAAGTTTCAGAAATTATAAATTTACCCCCTTGACCATTACTTATACAAGATTCTTATTTAATTTAATCTTAATCAAATAAAAATCCCATTCAAAAATATGCAAATTAAATTAGGGTCATGTTAGGGGCCTTACAATTCTCTCCCCCTTTAAGAATTTTGTCCCCGAAATTCATACCTGTTTTGAACAAGTGAGGATGTTGTTCCTTCATAGCTGTTTCTGGCTCCCAAGTAACTTTTTGTAAATCGTGATGTTGCCAGAGCACTTTAACAAGTGGAATTTTCTTATTCCTAAGCTGTCAAACTTCTCTAGCCAGAATTACTATAGGTTCTTCATCATAAGTGAAATCCGGCTGTACTTGCACATCTTGAACTGGTATTACATGAGATTCATCTGAATGATACCTCCGAAGCATAGAAACATTAAATACATCATGGAGTTTGGCTTGTTCCATAGGGAGAGCCAACCTATATGCCACTGGCCCAACTCTTTGAAGAATCTCATATGGGCCATTAAACCTCGGGCTCAATTTACCCTTTTCCCAAATCTCAATACCTTTCTCCAAGGGGACACTTTCAAAAACACTTTGTCACCCACTTAATATTCAATATCTTTTCTTTTTAAATCAGCATACGACTTCTGTCTATCACTAGCTTCCTTTAATCTCTGCTTGATAACTTGTACCTTTTCTTCTATATCTTTAACAATATCTGGACCAATGACTTTGCGCTCCGACAATTCAGTCCAGTAAACAGGAGTTCTACATTTCTGGCCATACAAGGCCTCATAAGTTGCCATCTTGATGCTCCTTTGATAACTGTTATTGTAGGCAAACTCCATTAGAGGTAAATATCTATCCCAACTTCCTGTAAAATCCAAAACACATCCTCTTATCATATCCTCTAGAATTTGGATAACCCGTTTAGATTGCCCATCCATTTGAGGGTGGAATGTTCTACTGTAACGAAGTTGAGTTCCCAGTGCTTGTTGCAAACTCTGCCAGAATTTAGATGTGAATCTCGGATCTCGATCAGAGATTATTGACACCGGAATGCCATGTAGTCTAACAATCTCATTTACATAAAGTTTCGCCAATTTATCAATAGAGTAATCCATCCGAACTGGTATAAAATGAGTTGATTTAGTCAGCTTATCAACTATAACCCAAACTGCATCATGCTTTTTCTGTGTAAAGGGCAATCCTATTACAAAATCCATGATAATATCCTCCCATTTCTACTATGGAATTGGGATGGGGTTCAAAAAACCAGAGGGTAACTGGTGCTCTACTTTCACCTGCTGACAAGTCAAACATTTGGAGACATATGCTACCACATCTTTCTTGATGCCAGGCCACTAATAACATTGTTTAAAATCTTGGTACATCTTATTCCCACCAGGGTGCATAGTAAATACTGTATTGTGAGCCTCATTCAATACTTTTCTTTTTAATTCTTTGTCATCAGGAACATATAATCTATTCTGATAATACACACCCCATCCTCTTTCACTGAATACTCAGACTGGGTCCCTTCATGTGAAGACTTCGAAATCTGTTGTAACCTTTCATCATGTTTCTGAGCATCGATCACTGTTTGCCTCAAACAAGGTCTAGCCTTCAACTGTGCTATTACAGCACCACCATATGCAAGTTTCCATCTACAGTGATGTACAATCATAGCAGCCATCATCTTACAGCTCAAGGCATCTGCTACAACATTAGCTTTGCCTGGATGGTAATCTACTATACAATCATAATCTTTAAACAGTTCTAACCATGTTCGCTATCTAAAGTTAAGTTCCTTTTGAGTGTACAAATATTTGAGACTCTTGTGATCTATATAGATTCTACACTTTTCCCCATACAAATAATTTCGTGAAATTTTTAAGGCAAACACTACTGCTGCTAACTCTAGGTCATGGTTGGATAGTTTTGCTCATGTAGCTTCAACTGTCTAGATGCATAGGCAATTAATTTACCATCTTGCATTAACACACAACCCAAGCCAACTCTAGAAGCATCACTATACATAGCATACTCCTTTCCTGTAACTGGTTGCGTCAAAACTGGAGCCTCTGTCAAAAATTTCTTCAACTGATCAAAACTTGCCTGACACCGGTCAGTCCACTCAAACTTTATACCCTTTATCAATAGTTTAGTGAGTGGTGCAGCTATAATTGAAAAGCCTTTCACAAAACGACGGTAATAACCTGCTAAGCCTAGAAAACTTCTCACTTCTGTCACATTTTGAGGCGGCTTCCAATTCACTATAGCCTCTATTTTAGCTGGATCCACTCTAATCCTTTCAAAAGATACTACATGACCAAGGAAAGAAATTTCCTTAAGCCAAAAATCACATTTGCTCAGCTTAGCATATAACTGATTCTCCCTCAAAGTCTGTAAAATAATTCTCAAATGCTCAGCATGTTCCGTTTCATTTCTCAAATACACCAAAATGTCATCTTTGAACACAACAACAAATTGATCCAAGTAGGGTCTAAATACCCTATTCATAAGATCCATAAACGCAGCCGGTGCATTTGTTAACCCAAATGGCATCACCAGAAACTCATAGTGCCCATATCGGGTTCTAAAGGCTATTTTGGAAACATCCACATCCTTAACCCGAAGTTGATAATAACCTGATCATAAATCAATCTTGGAAAACACTCCAGCACCCTTCAACTGATCAAATAAATCTTCAATTCTAGGTAAAGGGTACTTATATTTCACTATTATCCTATTTAACTATCTGTAATCTATGCACATTCTCATAGACACATCCTTTTTCTTCACAAATAATACCGGTGCACCCTAAGGTGATGCACTAGGCCTAATGAAGCCTTTGTCAAGCAACTCCTATAGTTGAACCTTTAGTTCCTTCAATTCCAAAGGAGCCATCCTATAGGGTGCCTTCGAAATAGGAGCTGTACCAGGTAGAATTTCTATAGACAACTCAACATCCCTTTCGGGTGAAAGACTAGGTAAGTCTTCAGGGAACACATCAGGAAATTCTTTCACCACTGGAATCTCTTGGAGATTCACATTCTCTTTTCTTGAATCAAGCACAAGTGCTAAGAAAGCTTCGCACCCTTATCTCAAATATCACTTAGCTTGCATAGTTGTTATTACATTAGCTATGGGTTTAGATCGAATGCCCTGAACTATAGTTTCTTTACCATCAGCACCAATAAGAGTTACAGTTTTAGCTTCACAATTAATCACTGCATGATATCTTGACATCCAATCCATATCCAGTATAATATCAAACTCCCGGAATGGTAACTCAATAAGATCAGCAAGGAATTCTTTCCCTTGAATTACAATAGGACACTGTTTATACACTCTATTAACAACAACAATACTATGACCCAAAGGGTTGGTTACACATATATCATATTCCAGTTCATGTACAGTAGACTCATTTCTACCCATATCTCTAGTGCAAACATAATAATAAGTGGAACCAGGATCAATCAGTGCATGCATGTCAGAATCAAAGAGAGAGAAAATACCAGCTATGACTTCTAGAGCACTCTGATCCTCTCTAGCTTTCATTGCATAAGCCCGAATAGGAACAACTGGAGCTATGGGCCTGTCAACTGATTCAAAAATGTTCCTGGATTGGGATCCCTGATTACTCGATCGCCCACGTCCTCTTCCTCTGCCTCTACCCGAAGATGGTGCATTAAAAGTTCCTCTACTACCCTGCTGTCCAAGACCTTGTTCCCTCTTCGAAGGACAATTTGCCATGAAGTGATCGATACCACAATACTTGAAACATGCCCCAATCAATTTCCTGCAACTACCCCAATGTTGCCTAGTACAATGGGGACACACTGGAGGTTGCCACCTACTCTATTTCCTTGAAGCTTCCTTTCCCTGCTTAGACACTGCAGCCGATTCTTGTCTCCTGTCCCTTTTTGTAGAACTATAGCCAGACTCAGCTGGCTGATTTCCTTGAGCTCCTCTAGCTCTCTTTCTTGTGAAAGATCCACCCTTAGACCCACTCCTTCTCTGTTCTCTCTCCTTTTTTGCAATTTCATTCTTTTAAACTCGCAAGGCTGCTGTAACCAGTTGAGTGAAGTTAACCACTTGCAAAGATGTAGATCCAATTAACTTTTCTCTGATACGATCATTTAACCCATCTTTAAACTGTCTACATTTAAAAGTATCAGTTAATATCTCATCAGGAACATATTTGTACAGGTGACTGAATTCTTTCTCATACTCAGCCACAGACATAACTCTCTGCTTCAAGTTAAGAAATTGCTTTAACTTCTCTTGCTTGTACGCCTCAGTAACATACTTTTTCTTAAATTCAACTGTGAAAAATTCCCATGTAAGGGGATTTGGTAATTGGGGTTGCTTCAACACCAACTTTCACCAATCATAGGCTGCTCCATGTAATAAGGACACAACATAAGATGCCTTATGATCCACTGGACAATGAATTTCATCAAAAATTCTCTCTAGCCTTTCTAGCCAAAATTCAACTTCCTCATACTATTCCAGATTAGTGCCTAAAAACTCTTCGGCACCATGCTTCCTAATATTAGATATTGGAGCTTTAGGTGCTGTCATCCTTTGAAGAATTTGAGCCATATCCTGTGATATCTTTAACAATGCTTCTACAGGGATGGTTGTTGGGACCTCATTTGGATTAGATGATGAAGATCTAAGATTGGAAGGATTGGTTTTAATCGGCCTGTTACTTTCAGCCAATTCTTCAAAAGCATCTTTAGAGCTCTCTATCTTCAATCTATAAGAAAACAGGGACTTTTGCATCAGGCCGACAAAACACTATATCATACTATAGAATCCTAGGTTCATATTTACCTAGAAAAGGCTAAACCTAGACTCTGATGCCACAAATTGTAGCACCCCCTTTACAAATAACCTATTTATCTAATAATTTAAATACTATTAATCATGCTTATACAACATATTCGCTTAACCATTATTTTACTATTAATCATGTCATACGGTTTCATATACCTATGTACGTGCTACAAGTCTATTCCGGTATTGCATTTCATACTTAGTATCATGCATACTATACTATATGAATATTACTTTATGTATATCACATGCACACATACTCTTTCTTAGCTTTACTACTAGTGAGTTATAACACTTCTCGTAGGTTATATACATTTTATAAGATAACTGACCATAAAGCAAAACATATGTTAATAGTAATACAAAAATATCCTACATCAAAGTTAATGGTCGGTAGTTGGCCCTTCCTGATGCAGAGATCGTCCCACAACAAAAGTCTTGTTAACTGTACCTACATGGAAAAATAACCCGTGCTAAGCTATAAAGCTTAGTGGGGAATATCTACAGATGGATGACCACTCACAACGGTCATCTAAATATACATACAATACATACTTATAAATAACATATACAACATAACATGACAATAATAACAAATACTTTAAAGCTTAAAGTATATCCTCATGTACATAAACATTGTACCCAAGAGAGTAATAAATATTCTCATATTCATAATTAATATAGATAGCAATTTCCCATGTGAACATATTCAAATGAAACATAATTTCTATGGACAAACCAACAATATAACCCACAATATCAATCTTTAGTAAGATAAAATTTAACTGTTTAATTATGATCATTACTATAAATAAAGTTTAGCCTGCCTTAGCTTTATCAGTGGATAACAGGAACTATCGATACATATCGGTATCAAAATGGAGGATATCCGAAGATATCGGATCTATAGACCCAAACGGAAAGAAATCATACTGTAGACCGGTCAAGCAGACCCAAACGGGGTCGCCTATCAACCCAAACGGGGCTGTTCATGATCCAAACGGGATCAAACATACTTTAGACCCAATTAGGCCAGACTATGGCAGCTGCAATTTTCCCTATAGGCGTCTATCTATCCACATCTGAAACTCTATTACAGGCAGAACTATATTCATGTTCAATTCACATATTAAGACTATATTCATAGTATACTATTTGTACATATACAGAGTCTTGTAAAATTGAGTTCTCTAGTGCATAAATAGATATATGAACATTTCATATGCCAAGTTATACATCTAGCTCATCCAATCCGTGTGACTATAAAATTTGCATTATGACAAATATGTTAGTGTAAGCTCTAGCCCCAATACATTGTAATAAAACACTTTAGTTAATAAATGAGGCATTTGTTTAATCTATTGTATTCCTATGCATATCAATTGATAGAACTATCCAAGAATGTTGTTTCAGTTTAAGTTATCATGTGTGACGCATATGGTTGTAAGACCTTGAAACAAATGAGACTTCATTCTAAATATCCCTAGTCAGTCATTGTTATAGGAATAACGACAAGAGTGTCAATCAGAGATCATAGATACATGTTTATAACATGGTATCTGGATTTGATCCACTCATAAGAACACTACATGGTACAAGTCATAAGTGTTTCTTATATGCAAGTTTTGTATCGGAGTTCTTAGACCTAAAATCTCTATGAAACTCTTTATGAATTACTGTGTGCTTTGACATACACCTAATGTGCTCGTAACAGAGTGACAAGTACGGGTATGCTTGGGGATGCATTGATTCATGTTAGAGAGCATGAGAGAAGTGAAGGGATTACCCTTTTCTATAAGAGAGAAAATATCATCGGCCACTTGATCAGTGAACTGAGAAGTGTATGGCCATACCAAGATGAAATAATGAGTAACCATTTTTTATCCGAGAGTTCAATGTCACTGGAATATCAAGAAAGGAATTAATATATATAAGGATGATTAGTTCCATGCCTTATATTAATTCTGATATTTATGGGTAAGGGACTATGCAAAATTACATTAGGTCACTAAATACCATATGCATTTTCATTTAATTTGAAATGCTATAATATCTTGCTAGAGAATATATATAGCCTTTGAATTAATTCATTAATTCATTGCCAACATTAAATGGACTTATAAGATCACACACAAAAAATTGGGCTTAAAATATTTAAACAAAGTATTGGGCATTAATTTGGGCTTTTAATTAAAGTCAAATTAATGTATGTAATGGGCATTATAAATGCTATTAGACCTTGGCCTATGAGAGAGAGAAATTCAGCCCACATGGTTTAATTTCAATTAATTAATTATCTTGTATTAATTAAGTTAATTGGATATTAAATCCTAATGATATTTAAATCAAATTAAAACATTTAATTAAGAGATGACATAATCGAAATTCCTAGATTAAATACTAAGGAAATTTCGGCACATGTGAATTTCCAAATTAAGTGATTAATTTGATTATAATGTCTTATGGTTTATCTTGGATTAAATCAAATGAGTTTGAATCAATATATATTACTCATTTTAAGGAAGTGTTTAAGGCTAAAATAAATTATCTTGAGGTAGCAGATTTTAGATTAATCACTTACATAATGAGATGATATATATTGATAGAGAAAAACGTGAAACCCTAGTTTTTTGCTAGGTTTTGGCGTGAATTACATCTCTCTCTCACAAGAATTTCTCTTGGCCGAAACACACAAGGGCAAGAACTCTTTCTTGCTTCCTTGTGTTTTTGGGCATTAATAGCACCTAAAAGAAGTACAATATCAAGTCTTGTAGCTTCAAACCATAGCCATTACACAATACTTAATTTGAGAGCTAGCAATCTGGGTTTTTAAGCTATCTTTGTAAGTGTGTGTGTGAGAATAGAGAGGACTGGCGTAAAGGCTGTTACTTGGCATTGATGGTGAAGGTCTAAGGCTAAGATATCCTCCTTGGTTACTGGTCATCATCAAAATCAAGTTTTAAAGGCATCTAAAGTTGTAAGTTTTAAAACCCTAAAATTGCATGTTTCAATTCTTGTCATGGAATTGTATGGCATGTATGATCAAATTTTTATTATTTTCTGCTGCATGATCTTTATGTGCATACCATGTCATATTCCATCAGTGGTATTAGAGCCTAATCATTCTTATTTTAGTGCTTTAGATGCATGAAATAATTAATCAAAAATCGTTATTTTAAATACATGTAATGCTGAAATTTTCTGTTTTGAGTTTTTTGCATTGTTTTGATGTAAAAACAATTTTAAATGATTAGATGGGTATTATAATTATATGACATGTTAATATACTGTCCTAAGATGTTCTAGGAGCTGTTAATGGTTGGATTTAATTGATAATACCTGATGGTACATGTTAATATTAAAACTAGGTGTTATTTGGCATGTTAATTGTTAGTTTAACAACTAGTTTTAAATATTAAATGTAAAAACGATTTTGGTATGTTTGTAAGTGATTTTTAAAGATTAAATATCAGGTCTGGACATATTTTAAATTTGGTTTTAATTCTGGTCCATGACAATTTAATTGATTAATTTTAAAATCACTTAAAACTATGACTAGTTTGTGTTTATTACATGTTTAATCAACATTGTTTTTTTGTTTTGATTAAAATGATAAAAAAAATTTAGATCAGATTGGTACAGAATATTAAATCAATATTTATGACCTTATTTAAATTATTAAATGACTCATAAAATTGATTTAAGTATTTGTGTGTTTTGTGGAATCACATAAGCATTAAACAACTAGTTTTGTTATTTGTTTGTTTCTATATGCATGCCGTGTATCATATATATGTTCTTCATGATTTTGTGTTTTAATTCATGTTGGTACATATTATATGTATTTTTAATGTTTATGGGTTGTATGACATAAAATTAAAAAAAATGGCAAAATTGGAAATTATACTAGAGTTGATTTATAGCACAAATCTAACTAGTTTGTGTTTTGGGCTTTTAAGAGAACTTATTCAATAAGAGGATTTAGTCAACTGGGCTTCGGCCTAGGCCCATCACGGGGTCATATCTTAAAGGTTCAAGTACACAATTTTCATTAATGGGCTTGGCTAATTTAATTAAAATTGGACTTTATTTTATCCATGAATGTTATGTATATTTATTTGCTTGTTTGGTGTGATGAATGGATATGCATGGTGCATTCATGGGCCCTAGGTTTTTGTAATTAAATATGGCCTACGAGCCATTATGTATTATTGTAAAAGTTTCATTTATTTCTTAGAATAGAATTTACTTGAAGACTTTGTAAATTAAGACGAAGCCTACCAGAGTGGAGAAGCCCAACTCGAAGATTCTTATGTAATAGTATAGAATCTTAGTTGTAGTTTTTTGGGCCCATATTTGTCACGCTTTACTTTATTCAATTATTTATATATGCATGCTATGAATGGATGACAAAGTGTATGCCATGTAAGCCGTAATAAAATGAATCCTTAAAAATAGTAAGTCACAAAGTTGCCTTCCTAATTCGAAACATGTCAAGGCATCGATCATCGATCACGTAGACTAGGAGTCCTAAATGCACCCAATTATCTTTGTAAGGCATGGGTTGTGAATGTAGGTTGGACTTAACATGAAAAGGAATGCCCGGACCTAGGCCACTAATAAATGGGTTTGTGCTATAACATCTTAAGATGTTAGCCCATTTGATCCAAGAATCATGTACAAGACATGATTGGAGTTTTTCCTACCTAAGTAACTTAACTTGTTAGGTGTACAAGCTCAGCTTGACTAATAAGTTGTTGTGAAAAGTGGATCTTGGCCCATATAAATCACTAACACGAATTATTTAAAGGGATATTATTTCGGTTTATGGGATTATAAATAAGACCTCATTTAATCTTGCTAAATTTTATTGTAGATTGAAAATGGCTTCTTCAAACAACAATTTCCCATTGCGATCGGTCCTTGAAAAGGACAAATTGAATGGCACCAATTTCGTAGACTAGTCTCGAAACTTAAGAATAGTTCTTAAGCAAGAGAAAAAGTCGTATGTTTTGGATGCACCCTTGCCTGAAGAACCTGCTAGGAACGCCTCTGCGGTTCAAAAGGAAACTTTTGAGACCAAGAAGAGCGACTCCAATGATGTGACCTGTCTGATGCTGGCCACTATGGTGCCTGACTTGTGAAAGCAATTTATGGACCAAGAGGCTTATGCGATCATGGTGCACCTCAAGGAGATGTTCCAAGAGCAAGATCGTCACGAGAGGTTCGTGACAACAAAGGCCTTGATTTCTTGTAAGATGGCTATGGGTACTCCTGTTAGTACCCATGTACTCAAGATGAAAGGGTATCTTGATACTCTTAAGAAGCTTGAGGTACAAGTGCTAAAGGAATTGGCCACTGACTCGATCTTAGGATCATTGACTGATGATTATGATCCATTTCTGATGAATTATAACATGCATGCAATGAACAAGTCAGTCACTGAGCTCCATGGGATGCTTAAGAATGCTGAAGAGAACATTCGAAAGACCAATCCCGTATTGATGGTTTAAGGGGGCATTAAAAAGGGACCCACTAAGGGAAAGGGAAAGGGAAAGGCAAAACCCAAGAATGACCTGGCTCGGTTCAAGTCAAGTGGGAGTGCACCTCAAGCCCAATCCAAGCCCAAGGCGCAGAAGCTCAAAGAGAGTGAGAGCACTTGCTTCCATTGCAACAAGATAAGGAATTGGAGGAAGAATTGTGCTCTCTTCAAGGAAGAACAAAAGAAGAATGGAGCCAAGGCATCCAGTTTTGGTATTTTTGTTCTTGAGATTAACCTTTCTATTTCTACCACTTGGGTGTTGGATACCGGTTGTGGTTCTCACATTTGTTCAAATGTGCAGGGGCTAAGAAATAGGGGGTTACTTGGGAAGAATGAAGTGGACCTCCGTGTGGGGAATGGAGCACGAGTTGCTACCATGGAGATAGGCGACTATCAACTCACTTTACCTTCCGGACTTTGTTTAGTTTTGAAAAATTGTTATTATGTACCTGCTATGAGCAGAAACATTATTTTAGTTTCATGTTTGGATTTGGATGAATTTGATTTTGTTATTAAAAATGGCAATGCTCATATTCTTTGCCAAGGCATTTCTTATTGCAATGCCATGTTGCAAAATGGCCTTTATATCCTTGATTTACAAAACAAAGAGTCCATATACAACATTAATACAAAGAGGGTTAAATCAAACGAATTAAACCCTACTTACTTCTGGCATTGTCGTTTAGGACATGCAAACGAAAAATGCATTTCAAGACTCCACAAAACTGGAGTGCTTGGGTCATTCGACTTAGAGTCTTATGATACATGCGAGCCATGTTTGCATGGAAAAATGACAAAGAGTCCTTTTAACAAAAAAGGTAAAAGGACTAATGGCTTATTGGAACTAATACATACCGATGTATGTGGACCATTAAGTACACAAGCTAGAGGTGGTTTTAGCTACTTTGTGACGTTCACAGATGACTTCAGTAGATATGGCTATGTCTATTTAATGAAGTACAAATCTGAAATTTTTGAGAAATTCAAAGAGTTTAAGAACGAAGTAGAAAAACAACTTGGCAAAAGTATAAAAGCCATTCGATCAGATCGAGGTGCCGAATACTTAAGCCAAGAGTTTGACAGTCATCTAAAAGAGTGTGGTATTATTTCTCAGCTCACTCCTCCTGGAACACCACAGTGGAATGGTGTGTTCGAAAGGAGAAATCGAACTCTGTTGGACATGATTCGATCTATGATGAGTCAAGCAAATCTTCTTATCTCTTTTTGGGGTTATACATTAGAAACTACTGCATTTCTACTAAACCATACGCCAACAAAAGCAGTTGAGAAGACACCGTATGAGGTATGGACTGGGAAAGAACCCAATATGTCATTTCTCAGGATTTGGGGCTGTGAAGCACATGTTAAGAAATTAACATTTGACAAACTAGAGTCCAAATCCACTGTCTGCTTGTTTGTGGATTATCTCAAAGAAACAAAGGGATACTACTTTTACTCACAAGCTGAGAATAAAGTATTTGTTGATCGCAAAGCTGTTTTCTTGGAAAAGGAGTTCCTTCTCAAGAAAGACAGTGGGAGTAAAGTAGAACTTGGAGAAATTCAAGCGCCACAAAATCCTATAGAGGATGAGTTGGAAATGGGATCAAGTTCACAACCAGTTGTGGAATAAGAACCCATTACACAAGAACCTAAAAGGTTTGGTAGGGTACGTCAGGAGATTGAGAGATATGGATTTCTAATCACTGACAGTGACACTATTGAGTTAGTAGATCGTGAGGATCTTACTTCCTACCGAGAAGCTATTGAGAGCCCAGACTCAGAAAATTGGCTTAAAGCCATGAAATTTAAGATGCAATCAATGTACGATAACCAAGTTTGCACCTTGGTTGATCCACCTGAAGGTGCTAAGGTAATTGAATGCAAGTGGCTATTCAAACTCAAAGCTGATAAGACCTACAAAGGTAGACTAGTAGCAAAAGGTTTTCGACAAACTCATGGTATAGACTATGATGAAACCTTTTTTCCTATAGTCATGCTCAAGTCCATTAGGATCTTACTTGCCATAGCTGCATATCATGATTATGAGATATGGTAAATGGATGTCAAAACTGCTTTCCTCAACGAAAATTTACTTGAGGATGTGTATATGACACAGCCTGAGGGTTTTGTCAATGCCAAGCATCTTAAGAAGGTTTGCAAGCTTCAAAAATCCATTTATGGATTAAAGCAAGCATCCCAAAGTTGGAATCATTATTTTGATGAGGCATTCAAAGAATTTGAGTTCATCAAGAATGAAGATGAGCCTTGTGTGTATAAGAAGGTTAGTGGGAGCATAGTAGTATTTCTGGTCCTATATGTGGATGACATCCTTCTCATTAGGAATGACATTCCAACATTGCAAAAGGTTAAGCAATGGTTAGGGAAATGTTTCTCAATGAAAGACTTAGGTAAAGCCGAGAAATAACTTGGTATTCGAATCTATAGAGATAGATTGAATCGGCTTTTGGGACTAAGTCAAGAAAAGTACATAGACAAAGTACTAAAGCATTTTAGTATGGGAGACTCAAAGAAAGGGTACATACCTTTGGCTTTGAGAGTTCCTTTGACTAAAGAACATAGCCCTAAAACCAAAGAGGAAAGGGACAACATGAGTAGAATCCCATATGCATCTGCTATTAGATCTATCATGTACGCTATGTTATGTACTAGGTTGGATGTTGCTCATGCACTGAGTATAACCAGTAGGTTTCAGCAAGACCCTGGTGAGAAGCACTGGTCTGCTGTAAAAGGGATTCTGAAGTACCTGCGAAGGACTAAGGATCACTTCTTGGTGTATGGTGGTCAAGAAGAGCTCGTCATACAAGGTTATGCCGATGCGGCTTTTCAGACCAGCACTAAGGATTCTAGATCGCAATCTGGATTTGTTTTTGTTTTGAACGATGGTACTATCAGCTGGAAAAGCTCGAAGCAAGAGACCATTGCCGACTCAACTATAAAATCTGAGTATATTGCAGCGAGTAAGGCTACAAAAGAGGCTATTTGGATTAAAAATTTCATTTATGGATTAGGAGTGGTCCCAATCATCCTAGATCCATTAGAAATTTTCTGTGACAACAATGGGGCCATCGCACAGGCCAAGGAGCCCCGGTCACACTAGAAATCAAAACACATACTCAGGAGGTACCACCTGATCAGAGAAATCATTGATCGTGGGGACATCAAGGTTAGCAAGATAGCAAGTGAAGATAATGTAGCAGATCCTTTGAAGAAACAGTTGCGTCCAAATCTGCACGAAGCTCATTTTTAGTCTTAGGGCTATGCCCAATTAGGACTAGTGCTAGTGGGAGATTGTTAGTGTAAGCCCCAGCCCCAATACATTGTAATAAAATACTTTAGTTAATAAATGAGGCATTTGTTTTATCTATTGTATTCCTATGCATATCAATTGATAGAACTATCCAAGAATGTTGTTTCAGTTTAAGTTATCATATGTGAGGCACATGGTTGTAAGACCTTGAAATAAATGAGACTTCATTCTAAATATCCCTAGTCAGTCATTGCTATGGGAATAAAAAATGAATTAAGACTAGTATGCTCTCTCTGATAAGTTGAGTTTTGTCATACTGATCATAAGGACAAAAGTGTCAATCAGAGATCATAGATACATGTTTAGAACATGGTATCTGGATTCGATCCACTCATGAGAACACTATATGGTACAAGTCATAAGTGTTTCTCATATGCAAGTTTTGTATTGGAGTTCTTAGACCTAAAATCTCTATGAAACTCTTTATGAATTACTGTGTGCTTTGACATACACCTAACGTGCTCGTAACAAAGTGAAAAGTACAGGTATGCTTGGGTATGCATTGATTCATGTTAGAGAGCATAACAGAAGTGAAGGGATTACCCCTCTCTATAAGAGAGAAAATATCATCGGCCACTTGATCAGTGAACTGAGAAGTGTATTGCCATACCGAGATGAAATAATGAGTAATCATTATTTATCTGAGAGTTTAGTATCACTGGAATATCAAGAAATGAATTAATATATATAAGGATGACTAGTTCCATGCCTTATATTAATTATGATATTTATGGGTAATGGACTATGCAAAATTGCATTAGGTCACTAAATGCCATATGCATTTTCATTTAATTTGGAATGCTATAATATCTTGCTAGAGAATATATATAGCCTTTGAATTAATTTATTAATTCATTGCCAACATTAAATGGACCTATAGGATCCCACACAAAGCATTGGGCTTAAAATATTTAAACAAAGTATTGGGCATTAATTTGGACTTTTAATTAAAGTCAAATTAATGTATGTAATGGGCATTATAAATGCTATTGGACCTTGGCCCATGAGAGAGAGAAATTTAGCCCACATGGTTTAATTTCAATTAATTAATTATCTTATATTAATTAAGTTAATTGAGTATTAAATCCTAATGATATTTAAATCAAATTAAAACACTTAATTAAGAGATAACATAGCCGAAATTCCTAAATTAAATACTAAGGAAATTTCAGCACAAGTGAATTTCCAAATTAAGTGATTAATTTGAATATAATGTCTTATGGTTTATCTTGGATTAAATCAAAAGAGTTTCAATCAATATATATTGCTTATTTTAAGGAAGTGATTAAGGCTAAAATAAATTATCTTGAGGTAGTAGATTTTAGATTAATCACTTACATAATGAGATGATATATATTGATAAAGAAAAACGTGAAACCCTAGTTTTTTGCTAGGTTTTGGCTTGAATTACATCTCTCCCTCACAAGAATTTCTCTTGGCCGAAACACACAAGGGAAGAACTCTTTCTTGCTTCCTTATGTTTTTGGGCATTAATAGCACCTAAAATAAGTACAAGATCAAGTCTTGTAGCTTCAAACCATAGCCATTACACAATATTTAATTTGAGAACTAGCAATCTCGATTTTTAAGCTATCTTTGCAAGTGTGTGTGTGATAATAAAGAGGAATGGCGTAAAGGTTGTTCCTTGGCATTGGTGGTGAAGGTCTAAGGCTAAGATATCCTCCTTGGTTGCTGGTCATCATCAAAATCAAGTTTTAAAGGCATCTAAAGTTGTAAGTTTTAAAACCCTAAAATTGCATGTTTCGATTCTTGTCATGGAATTGTATGGCATGTATGATCAAATTTTTATTGTTTTTCGCTACGTGATCTTTATATGCATACCATGTCATATTGCATCAATATAGCCATGACATATAATCATCATATCATATGCTTGATCATGTTCTCATTAAGCATCTCACATGTTCATAATCATGCTAAAACATCTTCTATCTCATAGGGAAATTACATGCTCATACACTTATATACATAATCATAAATGTACATACCTGTGGGCACATTCGTATATAGTAGACTTATTCTTATAAGCATGTTTACCAATATATTTCTACCTTTATCATCATTCAAATCATGTGCTATACAAAATATCAACATGTTTTCATATGGGCATACACACATGACAAGGTCATACTATTACATTTCCTATTTCATAGAATAGGTACATGTCAAAATGTACACTTTCATGTCATAGGATTACATATGTATACATCAATTTGGCATATGACAATCATGTACAAGTCGAATTATATGTATAGGTTAGATATTTCATCACTAATCTTTATTCATATACACAAACGAATGTATATGTATGCATATAAATCCTTCATTGATAGTCATATTACATGCCCTATCCAATTTATTTTAATATCACATAAACAACTATTTGTCTCAATTAATTAAAAATCATAATATCAAGTGTAGCAACAATCTGCACAAGGCAGCATTCTGGACTTGACTTGTGAGCAACATTTGGAATGGAAGATGTCATTTTTAGTCAAAATGATCTTTTACAATCTTATCCCTATATGTGTCTAGTTTATAGAGCATCAAGATTCATCTTAATATCTGACCTATAGCTCGAGTTATTCGAGAAATACTATAGGCTATTTTTAAAACCAAAATAGTGTGGACTGTCACTTAGAAAATTCATAACGTAAAATTTAGAAGGATTTAGACCAACATTTCTTCACCAAAGTTAGACTTTCATGTCTCTAATTTTACAATAATTTTATTTTGTAATATTTCAACATCTCTACAAAAAGTTATGCCCATTATAGTAATTTCTATTTCTGTGAGCAGTCTAGGGAACTAGTCCAGATTCAACCCTAAATTCCATGTACTTCGAGGTAGATTTAAGTTTATATTTCTTCACATGAAATATAGGTATGGAAGTCTTTTTTTCAATGAAAAAAGAATCACTCAATTTTCTATTCAGTGACTCAACTTATGAGCAAAACAATCCAGATAGGTCAATCAGTCGTGAAGAAGCGTTTGACTCGTGAAGATATTCACGAATGAAGCAAAAAGGCCAAATTCACATCTCATGAAGGGGTTCACGAGTGGAGAAGAAAGTTACATATCAAGACTCTTGAAGAAGCTCACGAGTTGGACTAAAACTCATGACTTGTAAAGGCATTCACGAGTGAGACCAACATTCACGAGTGACCTAGAGGAAGAAGATGCACAACTCGTGAAAAGCTTCATGAGTCAGACAATAGTTCACGGCTCATGAAGAGCTTCATGACTCGGCAAAGACACAATCTATTCTTCAACCTCACTATGATAAAATCCAGCAAAATGCAATCTTAAATTTCTGTCAATCATAACAAATTCCAGCAATTAATTCCACATGCAATATGAACAACCCTAATTCCCATACCTTGGCTTAAAATCCCTATGTCTTCAACCTCTTGCAATATCCTTTCCTTTACTCTTTCTTCCTTCCTCTTCTCCTTCACAAACACCATCATTATTTAAATTTCCAGCACTTAATTAATATTCTCCTCGGCCAAAATGAAAAGAAGAAGATGATGATGAAGGGTTCATTAATAGTTTAATTACCTTAGCTTAATACCTTAAACTATTAATTAACCAACAAATATTATCATCTAATTTGCTTGAGATGATTCAATGGAAATGAAAAGGAAGAAAAGATGAAGATTTTTGGTTTTTCTCTCTCTCAAAATGCCGACCCGCACTCTCACATACGCCACCTCCTCTCTCCACTAAAACTTGCCTTTTATACTAAGAAGGAAAATTTCCTCTTTAGTCCCTTGAAAATTTCCATGCCACAAAATAACCTAGCTTATCTTTGCATGTTAAAATTTAACCCCTCCTTTTAATTCCTTTCATACATTAACCTATCAATTTATTCCTTCTCTCAAATTGACCTTTAAATATATGCTTCTATCCACATTTGACCCTTAAGTTTCCAAAATTATAAATTTACCCCCTTGACCATTACTTATACAAGATTCTCATTTAATTTAATCTTAATCAAATAAAAATCCCATTCAAAAATATTCAAATTAAATTAGGGTCATGTTAGGGGCCTTACATGATATAAAAATAACAGTTATAATAAAACCACTACAACATGTTTTAATGGCCCTAAGACAATTGATGTTGGAGTAGTCATCATAAAAACTTACTATAAGTTGAAAAGCCTATGTTATGGATTTTACAAAGGTGGTCCCATGATGGGTTGTTATAGCCCTGCCTAAAAAGGCCTCTAAGATCACCACTGGCTGTTAATCACCATTTAGACTTGTAATACAACTTCTATTAGCAGGCATGTCATAATGTTGTATTTTTTATGATGCCATCTAAGGCCTAATTGAAAGTGGTCAAGTCCCTAACCCTAAGGACCATAAGAAAGGTAGTCAGAATTATTACAGTGTACCTCTACCTTACATATTTATATCAAGCTTACCGAAATTTGTTATATTGCATGACTTGGCAAGGATTGAATGTGATGGTTTTACACCAATAAAACCAATGTCTAAAGGGGTGATTTTCATATAAGATAATGGTGACAATGATAGAATGCCTATTGCACATATTAGATTAAACACAAATTACTGGAACAACACGAATTTAGAATTAAAGTTGGTTCAACAAGTTAACAAGAAAGGAAAAGTGGTTACAAAACCTAACAATGTAAAAGTTATAGCTAGAAGTTGGTGGATACTCCATAATGAACTTGTAGCTATGATTAAGGACAAAGACAAGGCTCCCATGGAAGAAGAACCTATTAAAAAGGAGAATGTATAGCCCTCCATTGTGAAGCAACTCAATAAGACACCAACCTAAATCTCAGTATGGGAATTGTTATGCTCCTCTAGAAAACACCACCATAAAGTAGTGCATACCTTAGCTTAAATAGTAGTACCAAATGCTATCACTAATCAAGAAGCCATAGAGGTAGTAAAGGGAGATCACCACGGCCTAATCACTTTGCCATCCAAATAATTACCTATTGAGGGGCTCAAGCATAATTGACCTTTGTTCATTCGAGTAGAAGTAAATGGAAAAAAGACTTCTTATGCAATGGTGGATGATGGGTCCTCTATTAATGTATGTCCCAAGTCATTGTTGCCATGGTTAAGTTTACTAGAACAAGAACTAACTAAATTTGAGATGGTAATCAAGGCATATGATTGTAGCAAATGATTTGTTCATACACTTGTGTGGTCAAAGTCTTAACTAGACTGATTGAAGATGATGTTGAGTTTATAGTGTATAACATCCTAGCTAGCTTCATGGTTTGACAAGTTAGAATGTGTCCCATTAACAATCCATCTAATTATCAAATTCCCATATGATTGGCAAATTATGACAATCAAGGATGCTCAAGAAAATGCCAATGCCATAACAAGCATAGTTGTTCAACCATATATAATTTTTCATATTTCCATTTTAATAGCCGAGGATCGGGTGGACCCTAAGGTAGCAACAATGATGTGCAAAATAGACTATCTATCGAGTGTAGGGCTATGAAATTGCAATTAGGGTATCTCAAAGTTCAATATTTTAAAGGATAAAAGACCAAAAATAGTTTGGGATATGTCTTTAAGGTCAGAATGTGTGCCAACCATATGGATCTCAACAAAGCATGTCTTAAGGATGATTTTCCCTACCTTACATTGGTGTGTTTGTTAATAGCATTGTTTTAGCCAAGATGCTCACTTTAGTATATGGTTATTATGGGTATAACAAGAATAGGATACTAAACAAGCTCAAAACTGTGTTCACCAGTGACTAAGGGAACTTTTTCTACAAGCATTTGTTAGTGTAAGCCCTAGCCCCAATGCATTGTAATAAAACGCTTTAATTAATAAAATGAGGCATTTGTTTTATCTATTGTATTCCTGTGCATATCAATTGATAGAACTATCCAAGAATGTTATTTCGGTTTAAGTTATCATGTGTGACGCACATGGTTGTAAGGCCTTGAAACAAATGAGACTTCATTCTAAATATCCCTAGTCAGTCATTGTTATGGGGAAAAACAATGAATTAAGACTAGTATGCTCTCTCTGATATTATGAGTTATGTCTTACGGATCATTAGGACAAGAGTGTCAATCAGAGATCATAGATACATGTTAAAGAACATGGTATCTGGATACAATCCGCTCATGAGAACACTACATGGTACAAGTCATAAATGTTTCTCATATGAAAGTTTTGTATCGGAGTTCTTAGACCTCAAATCTCTATAAAACTCTTTATGAATTGTTGTGTACTTTGACATACACCTAACGTGCTCGTAACAGAGTGACAAGTATGGGTATGATTGGGTATGCATTGATTTATGTTAGAGAGCATGAGAGAAGTGAAGGGATTACCCCTCTCGATAAGAGAGAAAATATCATCGGCCACTTGATCAGTGAACTGAGAAGTGTATGGCCATACCGAGATGAAATAATGAGTAATCATTATTTATCTTAGAGTTCAGTGTCACTGGAATATCAAGAAAGGAATTAATATATATAAGGATGACTAGTTCCATGCCTTATATTAATTTTGATATTTATGGGTAAGGGACTATGCAAAATTGCATTAGGTCACTAAATACCATATGCATTTTCATTTAATTTGGAATGCTATAATATCTTGCTAGAGAATATATACAACCTTTGAATTAATTTATTAATTCATTGCCAACATTAAATGGACCTATAGGATCGCACACAAAGCATTGGGCTTAAAATATTTGAATAAAGTATTGGACATTAATTTGGGCTTTTAATTAAAGTCAAATTAATGTACGTAATGGGTTTTAAAATTGCTATTGGACCTTGGTCAATGAGAGAGAAAAATTCAGCCCACTAGGTTTAATTTCAATTAATTAATTATCTTGTATTAATTAAGTTAATTGAGTATTAAATCCTAATGATATTTAAATCAAATTAAAATACTTAATTAAGGGATGTCTTAGCCAAAATTCCAAGATAAATATTGAAGGAATTTCGGCACATGTGAATTTCTTTATTAAGTGATATTATTTGATTAAATGTCTTATGTATTTATCTTGGATTAAATAAAAAGAATTTGAATCAATATATATCTCTTATTTTAAAGAAGTGATAAAGGCTAAAATTAATTATCTCTAAGTAGTTGATTTTAGATTTATCACTTAAAAAATAAAATGATATATATTGAATGAGAGAGGAAAGAAAAACCCTAGTTTTTCTTTGGTTTTTGTGTGAAAACCTTCTCTCCCTTACAGAATTTTCTCTTGGCCGAAATACATAAGGAGAAGGATTCTTTCTTGCTTTCTTGTGTTTTTAGCCATTAATAGCACCTAAAATAAGTACAAGATCAAGTCTTGTAGCTTCAAACAATTGCCATTACACAATACTTTAAAAGAGAGATAGCAATCTCTATTTTAAGCCATCTTTGCAAGTGTGTGTGTGAGAATAGAGGGAGTGGCGTAAAAGGCTATTCCTTGGCATTGGTGATCAAGATCTAAGGCGGACAAAGTCATCTTAGTTGCTGGTCATCACCAAATTCAAGTATTAAAAGGCATCAAAAGTTGTAAGTTTTAAAAATCCTAAAATTGCATGTTTCGATTCTTGTCATGGAATTGTTTGGCATGTATGATTATTTTTATTGTTTTTTCGCCGCACGATTACCATGAACATATCATGTCATATTCCATCAGCATTTTTCCTTAAAAATGCAAGCGACACTTACCAAAGGATGGCAAACAAGGTTTTGAATGATCTGATCCACAAGATTACAATGATGACACGATGGTCAAGTCTCTTACTTGAGAATCACACATTAAGGCCCTAAAGAAGTTTTTTCAACAGATTGATAAATACAATCCCTACCTTAACCCAAACTAGTGCATTTTTTATGTCACTTCAAATAAACTTTTAAGCGATGTGGTTAGTAGCAAAGGCATAAAGATTGATATAGAAAAAATCAAAGCCATTAAAGACATGCCAACTCCATAAGCTGAGAAGGAAATCAGAGGGTTTTTAGTGAAAATACAATACATCATAAGATTCACGCCAAGTTAACTACCATCTATGAGTCGATCTTCAAGATTTTATGAAAGAAATAGTCAACTAAATGGAATAAATAGTGTTATATAGCTTTTGATAGAATTAGAGATTATCTAACCCATCCACCCATTTTGAGGCAAAATCAATTAGGGCTATAGTGGCATAAGATGATGGCTTCTGACCGGTGTCTAGCAAGTGTACTAGATCGGCTAGTAATATAGGAAAATATAAATTAAGATCCCAAATATCGTACCCAAGGGAACATGGATTGCTAAGGATAATATCTATGTATGAATTAAATCAATCCGAGATAGTTTCCCAAATGTTTTTGATTTAGAAGCAAAAATTAAACAAAATAAACAATAAAACAAAATAAAAGCATGAATTAAAAACAAAACAATAATTGAAATTCTCTTGCTAAAGAAACTATCCAACTTAACTTTCATTGTAATGACTTAAGTTCAATAGAAACACCAGTGATTATGGAAAAACTAGTAATAAAGCAAGATATATTTATTCAAGTATATCATTCTTAGTATTAAACTCATAGACAAATCTAATACTTAGCATGCAAATCTAGTTTCAACTTCCTAAACTTTCATTGAAACCTTTCTCAAGTGATTCAACTCCAATTTATTTTTAGTTCCTCCTCTCTTAGTATAAACCAATAAAATTAACACATAATCATCTCATATTTCGGATAATAATCATGCATAAACATTAAAGAGTTAATCCAAGAACATGCAAATCATTAACTATGTCAAAACCAATTTTTAGTTATTTATTCAATAAACCAACAATCAATCTCAACACAATCAAAGATAAGAATATGCTTAAAACCAAGAAATAATCAACCAATATTGAAATTAAGCTCAAAATAAAGTCATAACAATGAAAATATAAGTTTTCAAAGTTCCATTAGCAAAAGAAGAAAAACTACTTCCTAAACATAATTAAAAACTAAAACAAAGTTGAAAAACTAAAACAAAATTGAAAGAAAAAATAAAAATAGAAAAAACTAGAAAAACAAGTAAAACTAAAACTAAAGCAATTCTTCTAATTGATTCTCTAATTCCTAAATTGATCTCTCTAATTGATTCCTTCTTTGGTGTTAGAGTTGTCTATTTATAGGCAAAAGATATTGTAGAGGCCTTCCAAACTTCCCAAATTGGAGTAGGAAAAAAATCCTTCTTCAATTGGAGAAGGTCGGGAATCCTTCGCTTCATGGGAGTCCTTGTACGTGGCCATGTGTTTCCCTTTGTAATTGAACATGTGGTCACGTGTTCCATAAGCTTCCTTCACACGTGGCCACATGTGGTCCTTCACTTGGAATCCACGTGGTCACGTGTTCATGCTTGGTTTCTTCAATTCCTCTTTCACGTGGCCACGTCTTCTTCTTCATTAATTTTCACATGGCCATGCATCGAACTTCTAGACCTCACGATCACTAATTAACATAAATTTTTCAAATTCACGATTTTGGCCCAAATCTTCTTGCCTTTTTACAATTAAGTCCTTTTTCTTGCAAAATAACCCTGAAAAACACCAAAATTAACAATTAACTCCAAAAAATAAAATTAACCAATTAAACTCAAATCTAACCTAATTAACACAAAATTAACCTAATTAAACACATTAAAACATACTAAAAACATCATATAAATCACTTTTATTAGCTTCGACACAAAAGGGGTAGTGTATTGTTTGAGCAAAAAGTTTCTGCTTTATGAGCTAAAGTATACAGAGATAAACAAGATTTGTTTGGCAATAATCGAGTTTTTAAAATTTTTTTTTGCATTATTTCCAATCCTATATGGTAAAAGTAGTCATGAAATAGGATCCTCTCTAGTATTTGGCATACTGCCCCTTCACTCTTTGGTTTGCTGGGTCGATGGTTACTACTTTTAAAGAAAATTGATATGAAGTATATTACTAAAGAGACTATCAAAGGCAAGGTAGTAGCAAAGTTTCTAGCTTAGAATCATATTGATGGTGATGAGTTTGAATATAAATTTCCCAATGAAGCTTTAGGGGCCATTTTTGTTCAATGGTGGAAACTGCACTTTAGTGGCACTTCAAATATGAGGGTTGCTAATGTGGAAGTCATCCTCCCTTATTACTTTGGAGAATGATTTCATCTCTTTGGCTAAGAAATTAAACTTTAAGGCCACTAACAATATTATTTAATATGAGGCTTGTGCTTTTCAATTTGAGTCTTTATAAGCTTTGGGCATCATGTTAGTAGAAGTTTATAAGGATTCCATACGAGTAGTTTATCCAGTATCCAAGGAATAGGAAGTAAGGGAAGAAAAACTCTTACCCTATTCCAAGCCTGTATACACCCTTAGCTAGAAATTTAAAACATGTACTTTTTGTTACGTTCCCTAAGAAGAGAATCAATTGGCAGATGTTTTGGCTACTTTGGTTTCAATATGGGATAATTTACAGGGGTTAAAAAGGATGCCAATAGTTTTGACTAGCACTAATAATCCCTGTCATGAGAATGATCCATAAGTTATAGTAGTGGAGGTAAAAGATAAGCATTTATGGCTCTACAACCTTTAAAATTATATGAGTAGTGGCCTGTTTCTCGAGAATATGTTGGACAACAACAAAGCAGTCCTATAGAAGCTAGCTGTAGGCTTTATCCCCTTTGTTGGTACTTTATACAAATGCTAACTAAATGGCATCCAACTTCATTGCCTCACCAAAGTGGAGTTAAATAAGGCTACAAAGGAACTATATAGAGGTGTATGTAGGTCACTATGAATGGTGTCAATTTGGCCAAGGAAGTTCTCAACCAAGGCTAGTGTTAGATCACAATGTGGGCAAATTGCATTCAATATGTTAAAAAATACAGCTAATGCCAAGTTCATCAAATATAAACCACCTACCTCCTTCTGAGCTACACAATCTTTCATTGCCTTACCCCTTTGCTACCTAAGGGATTGATATAATTGATGAAGTTAACACTACTGCCTCTAATGGATACCGATTTATTCTGGTTTCCATCGATTACTTTTCAAAGTGGATCAAGAATAAGTAATTTAGCAAGCTGAGGGCAAAGCAAATGTCTCATTTCATCGAAAAGAACCTTAGTTACTATTATAGAGTCCCCCATCACATTGTCTCAGTTAGGTTCAATTCTAAAGGCAAACGAAAAAGTTGCTAAAAAGGTATGGAATCTTACGCCACAAGCCATTACCATAGTGGCCATAAGCCAATGGCATAGTTGAGGCTATAAATAAGAATCTCAAAAGGATACTAGCTAAAATAGTCCAAACATATAAGGATAGGGCTGATAAATTTCCTTATGCCTTATGGGGCTATAATACCCTGGCTAGGTCAATGATAAAAGCCACACTTTTCTCCTTGATATACAACATTGAAGTGTTTCTCCCTATTGAGATCAAAGTTGAATCTTTAAACGTGTTAGCAAAAGCAATCATAGTAAAATCTGACTAGGTTGAGAGCCTGTACCAACAATTGGCCCTCTTAGATGAGAAGAGAATGTAGATCTTTAACCACTATCAAATATATAAAAAAAGGATAGCCAAAGCCTTTAACTAAAAAGTTAAGCCCATACCATTGAAAGTGGAAGACCTGGTGTTGAAATAATACAAGAAAATTGCTCCTAACTCGAGGAAAAAATTAAAGTTAAATTGAGAAAGTGAAATAGCTTCTACCTAAAGGTGTCATACATCTATCTGATATAGAGGGAAATGAGTTTAATGAGTCAATTAATTGCAAAAAAAATGAAACGGTTCTTCTATTGATCAAGCTACTAAAAAAAGTCCTCTAGGTTAAAAGCCCAGAAGTGGGCGACTTAAGAAAAAATTAGGACACCCTTTTAGGGCAAAAACCCGAAAGGGCAGTCGATGCAAAAATTAAGGGATTAAGAGAAAATGATTGTGTGAAAAAATATATGCCAATTGATGACAAGAGTTACAATGAAATAAATGTTATATGTGAAAATTACTAGGAATCATGTGGAGTTGCACTTAAATGTTGAATATGATTATTATAGAAGTGATCATTTGGTGTTTAAGGCATCCTAACATCCTATAACTAAGCGATAGCTTTTTTAAATTTAGCACTATTAATTGGTTGTCATCATAATAAAAAAGTGTTACATGTTCAATTTTTTATTTTAGCTGTCTGTAAGCTTGTAAAATGATAATAAAGTGTAAAAAATAAAGATAGTATGGACTTAGAGACCACATAGGTACATTTAGCTTATAGGTCAGCCTGGGCCTATCTTAGAGTGTTAGTTCTAGTGTCAAAAGTTATACCATCAAGCCATTCCTTATAGGCCTCATCAGTCTCAAAATCACAAGCACTTGGAAAATGGATATGGGTAAGTATAGTCATGCTCCTCCAAACCTCTAAATAAGTTCTCAAATTTAACTCTGTTATAGGCCCATCATAGATGCCAAGAGGATTAAGCATAATCCACTGCCTATACCCCTACTATCGACTGTAGTGGTAAGGGATGTAGAAAGTCACAGCATGTAAGCCTACTATGGGGACACACCCTAAATGGATTCCTACCATTACATATGGATGATGCACCCATAGTGCTATAAAAATGATGTAAGAATTATTGTAGCATCTAGTACACTCAATCCAATCATTAATCGTAGTAATGAATAGCTTTACCTAGCGTGTCATGAAATGTTGGGAGGCATAACAATGTAATTTCCTACAGAAAGGGTTTAGCATCTGAAAATTCTATTGTAGCCACATCTAAAAAAAATTAATAACAAAAGCCACTAGTTTGTGTTGGGACCAATTTAAGCAAAAATAATAATAAGGCATAGGATCATATAAAAACCATAATAGGGACACATGGTCTACTAAGAAAAGCTAATGTGAAAATCCATAAGGTGCTACAGATCAATATGCAAGCTCATGTGTGGGATGATGTGCAAGCTAGTATGTAAGTGTTCGGAGTTGTTTTGGTGTTAATTTAGTTGTTTTGTGTTTAGTTTTACAAGTATTTGATTTATGTGTGTTTAATTTGATTTTGGTGTTTCGTAGGTGTTAATTGAAGAAAAAAAGAAAAGTGTCAATCAATCCAAATGTAAACACCTTGATAAGGGTGAAATTCACTCCAACCGAGGTGATAATCATAAAAGGCAGAAGAAATCACCTCGATAAGCGTGAAATTCACCCCAACTGACATACTCACAAAACTAAGAAGAGAATTCACCTAGGGTGGGGTGAAAATCACCCCTACCAAGGTGATGAAGTCCAGTTATGATAGAAGACTATGTTTCTCTATTTTAGAAAGTTTTGTGGCAGCTAGATTCTTCCATTCTAGGGTATTTAAGTGTGTTTTTCATAAAAATTTAGGGAGAGTCACTTATACACAGAATTAGACCTAGTTTTTTTTTTCTTTCTTAGTTTTATTCTCTTAGGGTTTTGAGCTATTTTCTACTGTTCTGTAAAGACATCAAGAGGAAGCTTGAAGCTTTATGAGTAAAGTGTCTATTTATTTTAATTTTTCAATTGTTTTGACTATGAATAGTAAGTAATTCTTTACTTTTGCTGAGGGAAACTTGAACCCTCAGTCTTTTAGTGTAATGACTTTTCTTTAAGCTTAATCTTAATACAAGTTTGTTATTTCTTAATTCCTGTGCTAAATCTTATATTTGGTTATGGTTGGATTGATGTTTAATTTTTCGAATAGATGATTAAATGTTGGTTTGGTCCTTAATCAATGACTTGTATGTTTTTAGATTATTTTACTCATGTCAATGTGTTGTTGTATTCTAAAAATTAAGGCAAGAATTTATTGTTCATGAGTAGATTAAATTTAAGAATTTGAAATAAGAATAGGCTAGAGTTAGGTTGCTTGAAAGAGAATTTAACAAGAGTTTAGGAGTTTAAAAACAAGAATTGCATGCTAGGTATTGATTTGTTCTTAACAGAGGATTTAATATTCTAGAATGATATTCTAAATAAGATATCTATTTTATTTTACTAGTTTTCCATAACAACTTTTGTTACTTTTGAATTGAGTCAGTATTAATAAAAGGGTGAGGTGGATAGTCCCTTAGCAGAAGTGGTTTAGCTATTATTTTTATTCATTCCTTAAAATTTGTTCTTCATTTAGTTTATTTCAGTTTAGTTTCAGTTTTTGTTTATTTAATTATTAAATCTAGTTTAGTCAGTTTATAAAACTTAGGGAATATCTTAGATTAATTTCTCAATTATGGATATTTTACTTAGCAATCCCTATTCCCTTGGTTTCGATATTCTTGGGGTCTTAAATATATTTTCCTATATTACTTAGCCGATCTAGTATACTTGCTAGACATCGATCAAGTTTTTGGTGTCATTGCCAGGGAACAACTGTGTTATTTATTTAATATCTTTAATTGAGTTAGTCTGAGATTTTTATTCTTTTATTTGTTTTTGATTTGGTGTTATTCTTTGTAGGAAGATGTGAAGGCATTTACAAATGACACATGATTATGTCCAAGACTATAAATTGGTTCTTTTGAGGGCACAAATGGAAGATTTGAAGAGAGAGATGTAAGAACTACAATACTCACATCAACTTTCAGCAATATATTCATCACCATCCTTTAAAGAATCCAGTTTTTCATGGGTTTCGCAAGAGTCTAGTGCCTCTAAATTTCAAGTTCTTCTTTATTTGCTTGTAAGAAGGGAAAAGCAATTTAGAGCTGAAAAATAAGAATGGATTTCCAAAATTAATTCTCAAAAGGAGAAGATAAAAAATCAAGAGGCTTTATTACAAAATCAAGAGAATTTGTTAAAGACTCAAGAGCATCTATTAAGAGACCAAGAAGTGGTAATTAAAAATCTAGAATCCAAGTTAGAGTTCTTAAGTATTTCTATGGAAAGACAAGGTGGTGGTTATAACAAGGATGAATTGAGTCATGTGCCAATGGTAGATAAGAAAGAAATTGAGTTTGGGGTGTATGAATAAAAAAAGGAGCTAGTTATTATTGAAGACAAGTCCTGTATCTTTGAGAATGAACTTAGATCTCTTGTGAAGGATTTCTCACCAAAGGAACAAGAAGTATTCAATTCTCAAGTGGAAACACTGAATTTGGTCCACTTGAAGGATTTTTTAAGGCTAGAAAAATCGATAGAGTTTGTACTTGAAGAACCAAAGGTGGAGTCTTACTTTATTAAAGATATGCAATTTTCAATTTTGGTGAACTTTGACAAGTTTCTCTTACTAATGGGAGAAAAGTAGGAGCAAAGTCTAAAGAGACCATTATTTGGATTATAAGCTCAACCTCTAAAGAGTAATAAAAGTCGAGTTGAAGACTTTATAAACTCAAAACTATATTTTCTAACCTCTATCAACTCCAATTTTTTTTTTGTATTTTATTTAACGTGTTTATTTTCTGTGTTCTATTGTTATGTTTCTATATGTCTTGTTATTCATGAGCTTAAGGTAGAGCTATGCCCTTATATTGTGTGGAAGTTGACAGTGAGTGCAAAATTTTAGGTATGTATTCTCTTACTTGTATATTGTCAGTTTTCTTAGCTTAGTAAAGGTTAAGTGTTCAAGGTTGGTGAAATGTGGGTTTTAATGTAATTAATTTTGGGACTTTGTTTTGGCTTAAAGATAAATTTTAAAGTGAGTTTGAGGGTGTACATGAAGAGAAAGTATTGTTTGTTGAGCTAAAAAATCAAATTTTACTAAGAGTGAGCTGTCAAAAATTTTATGTCTATGTAATCACCTCGGTAGGGTTGATATTCAACCCAACAAAGGCCCCTTTTTTCCCCTTCCCGAATCCAACACATCGGTAAGGGTGATTTTTACCGCAACCAAGGCCTTCACACCCTACCCTTAACCCAACCAAGGCCCCTCACAGCCCACCCTTAACCCAACTGAGGTGTCTCTTCCCCATACCGAATGTATCAACTTGGTAAGGGTGAAATTCGCCCCTATCGAGGTCCTACACCTATACAAGCCCTTTTTTCCTTTCTCAATCGAGATATGCTTCATTTCTTCTGCAATTTCTCTTCTCTACCACGACACACACACACACCTAGTCAGGCTAATCAAAATTTTGCACTTTGCTTCTTCATCATTTGGCATCCATAACTCAACAAGTAAGTTTAATATATATCATTTAATTCTTTATATTTAATTTTGGTTTATTTTATTTTGGATGAATTAAATAGGGGTTTTATTCTTCTTTTGAATAGGGCTCTCAAATGCTCATTTTTTGTTGTTTTGATGCTTCAAATTACATGTTTTGTACTATCCCAACTTGAAATTATATTGTTTGTTTGGTTATATCTAGGTTTAATTTCAATTTTAGTATGAGATTAGTTTAGGTTTCTCTTGTTCTAGTTTGTTTATAGTTGTGCTTACTATGTTCTTGATAAAATGCCACAATGACCAATTAAAATCTTTTGCTTCATCTTTTTAAACCAAACCAACACCTATTGAATTGAGATGTTTTCTCTTACTTTTGTACACACTTGATAGCAATTATGTAACATATTAGTTGTGTGACTATGGCATTAGAGCATTTTAGCTTAATTGTATTTCTTCACTTGGCCACCATGATTATTAAGCCTTGTTTTTTTACATTATCTTGGTTCTAAAGGCATGTTGAATGTTTGAATTGGTTAGAAAATTATTTGAGGTTTATTTTCCCTTGGTTCAAATGTTTGAATTGTTCAATCATTTCCATTGGTCTAATATTTCCTTTTGGTTTGATCGTGGTTGTCCACCTGTGATAGTATTGCCCTGTTTCAATTATGGTGATGCTTCAATTCAATTTTATTAGGCATTTACTTGTTCTTTAAAACCTTTATAGTGAACAGATATTTTTGCTACCTTGCTAAGGACAGTAAGATTTTAGAGAGGGGGATGGAGCGCAGGTGAACTCGATTTTGAATATTAATTCAAGGAAGTTCTCTCATCTTGCTCGTGAATTGTTTTAGTTGATTTTTTTAGTTTGGTTTGTAGTTTGCATTTTAATTGATTCATTTAGTTTAAATATCATATATTGTGCATTTTGTTTAGTTCACCCTAATTTATTCTCGAAAATGAACTTGTTGAACTTTAACTTAGAATGCACAATGGTCAAAATCTATGTTTAGTATTAAGGCAACCATGTTGCTTGATGAAATTATAGCTAAGTTAGTGTTCAATTTGAAAAATATTTGTTCGTTTCCACATTTTAGACGCTAAAACCAATTTTGTAATAAGAAGAAAAACCAACACATCAAGTTAGTTGAGCCAGGAATTTTAGGACACTAGAACCTTTCTTATTACCCTTCAAAGCATAAAAACAATGCAAACAATTTCGAGTGTGATTTAGGCAATTTTTCTTATTTAGCCATATTGAGATTGTTTACCTACCTTTTTTGTATATTTTCCCTTGTTTAGCCTTTTTAAGCTTTTTGAGGCATGCTTAAGGCGTGCCATGATTATTTTTCTTATGACACACATTTGTATACCCTATAGCCTAATAGCCTTATCTTCCCTTATAAGAATTAGCCATTCTAGGATCAGGAATGATTGTTTTTCATGGGTACTTAAGAGAGTGTAGTTTTAAAGCAGTTTTGATTGGGATGATTTTAAGGGACATTTTCAAAGTTGGGAATGCAATAAAAAATTATGAAATTGCAAATATCTTCTTGTATAGTAATGCTAAAAATAAAGCTAGTGAAAGTTTATTATTTCTTAATAAAAAAGGAAAGAAAAAGAAAAAAAAAGAAAGAAAATCTGAATAAGTGAGCTAGCAATCTATAGAAAATTTTTAAATAAGGGGTATTTGCATAATAAGAGAGAGAAAAAGGTTTTGAGCTCCTAATTTTGGTTGAGTTTGTAAAAAATAACAGGAAATCTTAAGTATTTTTTCTCTTTAGTGCTTTGAAGTTTTGTATTCCTATGTAATTCAAAGTTGATAATCTGGGTAGCACTAGGATGGGTGGAAGTTAGTTTTTCAAGTGTAAGGTGGCTATTCTTATCTTTGTTCATCATTAGCCTTTCTTTGGTCAGCCTTTTTCCCATAACCACATTACAACCTTAATAAAGTCCTAATGATTCTATCTTGGTTTTGAGTTGTTTATTAGAGATGACCTTCGAGTTCCGGTGATAAAAGAGAGGCTTATGGTGTTTATAGACTTCGAGTGTAAAATCGTTTATACATTTAGGTGTACATTAATTTTAAAGCTTGACTATGAGATTATATTGGTGTTTTTATTTTGAAAAGACTTAAAATGTTTCGGTCTTGCACACACACACGGACACTTGTTTATATTTTCTTGATTGAATCTAACTTAGTTGGAATTTTATTGAGTGCTACTGTTAATTGTTAAGCATTATTTTGAGTTGCATGATTCTTGGTTAAAGTTTGATTATTTTGAGAAGTTGGTTTGTTAAATTTTACTCGAGGGCGAGCAAAGACTAAGTGTGGGGTATTTGATAGCTTGAATTATTACTATATTTATTAGTATGTTTTTAGTGTGTTTAGGAGCTATTTTATTGTTAATTTAGTTAGTTTTGTGTTTAATTTTATAAGTCTTTGATTTATGTGTGTTTAGTTAGATTTTTATGTTTTGTAGGTCTTAATTAAAAAAAGAAAGAAAAAGTTTCATTCAGTCTAGAGGCAAACACCTAAGTAGGGGTGAAATTCACCCCAACCGATGTACTCACAAAATTAAAGAAGAGAATTCACCTCGAGTGGGTTGAAAATCACCCATGCTGAGGTGATGAATTCTAGTTACGATAAAAGACTATGTTTCCCCATTTTAGGAAGTTTTGTGGCAGTTGGATTCTTCCATTCTAGGGAATTTAAGTGTGTTTTTCATTAGAATTTAGGGAGAGTCACTTGTCATAGAATTTAGACCTAGTTTTCTTTTCTTTCTTAGTTTTATTCTCTTAGGGTTTTTTGAGCTATTTTTTGCTGTTGTGAAGACATCAAAAGGAAGCTTGAAGCTTTATGAGTAAAGTGTCTATTTATTTTAATTTTTCAATTGTTTTGATCATGAATAGTAAGTAATCCTTTACTTTTGCTAAGGGAAACTTAAACCCTGAGTCTTAGTGTAATGACTCTAGTTTCAGCTTAATTTTAATACAAGTTTGTTATTTACTAATTCTTATGCTAAATCTTATCTTTCGTTAAGGCTGGATTGATGTTTAATTTTTTGAATAGAAGACCAAACGTTAGTTTGGTCTTTAATCAATGATTTGTATGTTCTTAGCTTATTTTACTTATGTCAATATGTTATTGTGTTCTAAAAATTGATGCAAGAATTTGTTGTTCATGAAGTGATTAAATTTAAGAATCTGAATTAAGAAAAGGATGGAGTTAGGTTTCTTAAAAGAGGATTTAACAAGTGTTTAAGAGTTTAAAAATCGAAATTGCATGCTAGGTATTGAATTGTTCTTAACAGAGGATTTAATATTCTAGAATGATATTTTAAATAAGATATCAATTTTATTTTACTGGTTTTCTATAACAACTTGTTTTACTTTTGAATTAAATCACTATTAATAAAAGGGTGAGGTGGATAGTCCTTTAGCAGAAGTGGTTTAGCTATTATTTTTATTCATTCTTTAAATTTTGTTCTGCATGTATTTTAGTTTAGTTTAGTTTCAGTTTTTGTTTGTTTAATTATTAATTATAGTTTAGTCACTTTAAAAAACTTGGGGAATATCTTAGATTAATTTCTCAATTATGGATATTTTACTTAGTAATCCTTATTTCTTTGGGTTCGATATTTTTTGGGTCTTAAATATATTGCCCTATATTACTTAGCTAATCTAGTATACTTGCTAAACAGTAGTCAGTTGAATATCCCCTAATCCTACTAGTTTGATTTAGCTTGGGCTTTTGTTTAATTAGAAAAGTGAGTTTCATCTAATAAGACAAGTCCACTTCATCTGATCAAACAATTCATCTTCATCTAATCAGACATAACATTTTGTCTAATCAGATTGTGCCCTTTGTCTACTCAAACAAAGTTTTCAAAAATAAGAAAAAAAAGGAAGAACAACCTGTAATAATGGTAGGCTTCCTTTCGAGATGGTGTAGGGCATCCGACATCATTAAAGTTTCATCCAAGATGATTAGGAAAAGGTTCATCCTCCAATGACGTTGTCCATATTGTGTATGAAAGGTGATAATTACAACTACAACTGAAGTCATCGGGGAATAGCATTTGACTCGTTATTAAAAGAAGAATGCCTCTAAACTATAAGGGCAATAGTAAACTACAAGTAACAACCATTTTTGTAAGAAAACACAATTAGATTATCTCTAAGAAGGGAACTACGAATGACACTATGCTCGAGGCCATTTTAAAAGCTTGAATCATATCCAAAGGGTGAACTTTTAGCACCCCAGGCAATGTTGATAAGTCATTGGCACTTAGAAGATAACCAACATGACTAACAATTCTTCAAGCAATAGGTAAACCTCCAAATAGTGAATTAAAAATTGTAGAAAGTCAGATCCCAATAATGAGCAGATTCATCAAGCATCAAGTTCATCTTGACACAATATAGGGGCTATAAACTAATGAACTTACTAACTATTAGGTCCTTCCATGTCTTGTCTTGGCCTAAGAGGCTATCGAGAAGAAGATCAAGGTGTACAAACATGATTGGGAATGTTCAAAGGAATGGGAAATGGATTATGGAAGTTTTTTTAATGAAGGGAAGAACTTATTTTCCATAGAGAGGTAGCTAATTTTAAGGTTGTGTCCCTCATAATGTTACAATGTGACCCCTTACCAACAAGTTAAGAGGTAATCTCTTCATTTAATTAGACAAAGCATTCATCTAATTAGATAAAGCACCTTTTTCTGATCAAATAAAATTCCTTCATCTAATTAGACAAAACCCTTCATCAGATTGAACAAAGTTAGCTAGTCCATGAGTAAAAAGTTGAGAGTAGGTTTTGGATCAAGCTTAAGTTAATTTTAAGCCTATTCATCTCTATTTACATATATAGGCAAAAGGACATTGGTCCGACATTGGCACCAAGGGCTTTACCTGTTTAGTTCAATCATCCACTATAAGGGTAATAACAAGAAGGAAAGAAAGTAAATGTACTAAATCAACCCATCAAAACATTTACTCAAAAATGTACTATAAATATAGAAAAGGAACAAAAATAAGGTAGCCAACACATCCATCCTCCCCACTCTCAGTTTCCTTATCATTTACTTCATCACTTGACTGATCCTGCTAGACAAATGGAATCCCTTATGGAAGCTTTAATTGTCAAATCTTCTAGCAAAGGCTATTAACCTATTTATCCCAATAAGCCACCTTAGACTACATCATAACATAGACATTCATCATCCATATGCATATGCACATATATGCATTGCATTTATCATTTACATCATAAAAACATGTCTTACCACTAGTATAGGGGCCGAGTTGAGGTAACTCATTTACAGTGCCTCCCATATGTTGTATAGATGCCTTACATCTGAATGTCTCACTTGTATTTTTGTCCACCATAAATATCTACTAACAATATAATATATGAAATAAATCAAAAGATAAAAGTCTTACTACAGTGTTAGTAGGAGGATCAAACGTAATGGGCACTTTTGGATCTATCCACAGTTGATAAAAATGGGGTGAGTTTTTTCACCATACCCCAGCACTGTGTTACCTAGCTAGCTGGCTAGCACCATAATCACATCCTCAAATGGCCCACCAACTGGGGTGCTCGAGGATCGCCTACCCATTCAGGCATGAGCTCTTTTCCTTGGTAACATGGAAGGTTATAAAGAAGAGAAAAGGCAAATACTCACTACTAAAATGAATGAAAAGGGAAAAATAATAAATAGTGAAGTAACCAGGTAAATAGTGGAACATATACCTATGCTGGAATAATTTGAGGAGTGTTATGGGCCTCTAGTAAAGTAGCCTCCCCATATACTATGTGCACCCAAAAATGTAGAATTGACCCACTAAGTATAAGATCCCTCCTTTTTTATTAGAGTCTTAACCTTAACACCAATCAACCCCTCCTAAATCTCCTTGTCATTAGTAATAGTAAGCTCCCACATACTGGGGATGGATTAGTGATACGTTGACCATCAAGTCCAGCTATCTATTAATACACCTATTAAACCTAGGTATCGTGAGTACCCACTAAGAACAGAGAGCAGTACACGACACTTGCTCTTCTAGTGTGAAGCTAGCAAAAAGTCAAAAATGACAGTTACAATTGACTAGGCTGGCTCAATTTACACAATACAAGGTATGTTATAACATGAATGAAACGGTTATGAGTCATAACATGTATGAATTATATGTAGGTCCGTACCTTTTCCTACAAGACCACATTCAGCTCGGCCTAGAAATTAGCAAACTCTTTTCTCCCAGAGTATATCTTTAACTACTAGATTCCTAGCACCACATGCTAGTAGAGGACATGGTAGTTGCCAGGGAGAATACTGAGTGTATAGGCCCAAGTCTATAAAAAAAATTAGAAAAGGAAACATAGATAACCATCCATACAATACAACACAAAAATAATGAGAAAAGTTAAGATACACTCTAGGACAACATCGATATACCCTAAAATATATTGCCACAGACATGAGATACTGTCCATCTCAAGATTATGGGTGCCTAACCCTGGACTTTTCCAATCTATGGAACCCATCTGGTCTAATATCTCTAAGGCAGAAAGAATGGACTTGGACATGATACTGCCAGTATTAAAGAAGAAAGTGGTACCCAGTAAGTGGAGCATAAAAGCTCGAGCACATCTATAATGCTCTAGCAAGGTGGTAGGAAGATGTAGCATCCAATAAGAGTAATCTCACTAAGATTGAACTAACCACTACTCTTAGTAGTCGATAAAAACCCTATGATATGACCTAGCTAGGCACCCTCTAGCTAGTAGTCAATGTCCCTAAGGCTTGATTAAATGGGAACCTTTTCCTAAAACATAGGATACCAGTAATAAAGGAGATGTCAAAGGAGGCCAAGGTCATCTCTCCCTAAGAGAAATGGAAGGTATAACTAGTGTCTTGCCACTTATTCAACAAAGCCCTCAGCACATACATGTTCTTGTGGGCTATGCAAGGTAGTAAGCACTCACAAAAGGGGGATGATGTATGTGCCCATCGTATGGGCTTTGGTCTCAATAGATAGACCATGGTACCAAAGAGTAAGACAAGCCAACACCCTGACCCATTTTAGTTTGATCATACTATACACAAAGCAACATAAATAGGGAGTTCATGGTACACAATTCATTTATTTATTAGGACTATTCATTTTTTAGATTACATATTCTTGATATATATATTTTGGACTAGCATTTTGTCTAATTAGATAAAGTTATTTTGTCTGATCAGACAAAATAGTCTTATATGATCATATGAAATTGTTTCATCTAATTAGATGAAATGCTTTGTCTGACTAAATGAGATTTGACTTAGTAAGAGGTTCATCACGATTCTGTCTAACCAAGATGAAGTTCACACAAATAAGAAAACTCTAATGCACGAATTTACTTATATAGGTACAAATTCATGTTCCTATATCTACCAACACTCATCACAGAGTCTTTAAGACCCATATGGCAGCAATACATCACATACAAATGGAAAAATTATTAAAAGCGATGAGCTTTTCTAATTAGATGAAGTTTAGTACTATTTTTGTCTGATCAAATAAAACCATCATCTACTTCATCTAATTAGATGAAATCAAAAAGTATAGCACTCAAAATGACAATGGACAAAATTGCATGGCAAGTGAATGAAAAATACCAAAAAAGGGGATTAAAGCACCAAATTAGGGCCACCTATTACAACAAATGTGTTACACCAACTGCAACAATAACACAGGATACCTTAATGAAATACCATAGAAGCTTTTTGGTTTTTCCAATGTTGTCATACTGGGGATGAATCCGATATTGGCCTAATTCAACATGGTTGTTGCCTCTGCCACTTTTGCCTCAAATCGATGAGCCATTGCCTCAACTTTAAGCATCAATCTTATGTTTGACATTTTGTTTTTGGTAAAAAATGATAATGAGATAGTGTTTGGGTATAGAGAAAAAGAACAAAAGAAAAAGAAAAATGGAAGAAGAATATGGAAAAATAAAGAAGAAAGAGTTTGAAATGGTCTAAGGTTCCAAAAAGGAAGGAATGAGGAGGTATGGCTAGAGTAACTTCTAGATTCTAGAGAGGAAAATTGAATCACGTCTTATAAAATATGCATGGGAAATGAGACCATCAGTCTACCTACTTTCTCGATGCTTTATCTGATCAAACAAGACCTGTTTTATCTTATTTGATAAAATCTCTCGTCTGATTAGAGAAAATCACCAGAGACACCTCCAGTGCTTATGAAGATCTACATACAGCTAACATGCCCCAATACAAGGGGTAAGCTGATAAGTTATTTTTCAAAAGTTATGCATTGCCATATGCTTAACATCTTAGTTAGGGGAAACCTCCAGACAATAAGCATTCTTTAAATTAGTGGTAAATTTTACATTAAAATAGTTCTCGAGTATATGCCAATGCATTGGGAAAACTAATAAGTTTTTTCCAAAATTGTTGTATTGATGGTATACTTACCAACTGAGGGCAAGCTAACAAGTTTTACAGACTAGCCACACCTTTATAGACTGACCAACCCCAAAAGATGATTTTTTGCAACATTATTAGAATGAGCTTCTAATTTCTTTTTAGAGAGACACATCTCTAAAACCCAAAGGCAAGCTTGAAGAAAAGAACATCTTGTTGAGGAAAAGTGCATCAAAACTAGGGCACCAAAAATCGATAGGGCTAACACTATCATCAACTTTAATAAATCAATTTCATGGTAGAAATTCAGGTACACTTCTATTTTTCAAACTTTGACTAGATCCTTTGCACACATACACATGTTTACATCACCTATCAAAGTGGGGGCAAATAGTAAATATTAGGGTTTGAGTCGATTATTGCTAAAAGAAATCCTATGATGAAATAGTATTCAATGTTTAATAGCAAGGAAGGTTTTGATCGAGAAATCCCAAGACAATCTAAAGATCAAAACCCTTTTTACTCACCCTAGATTGGCCCATCCTAAGGAGTAATCGTGTCTCATCAAACCAAGAAGTTTGGTCTAATCAAATGAAAAGAGTTTTTTTTTTTATAAAACTTAGCATACTTCATTTGATCACACAAAACTCCCAAATACAGACAACTATTTTTGATGTCCTAATCTCATCTGAGGTTTGGAAGGGTAGGATCATATTTCCAACCCTCCAGTGGCTTATAAATACCTAATTTTTACATGGAAAAAAGGTTCATTTTTTCCTCCTCTTTCTCTTCTCTCCCATTTGGTATTCTTGCACTCTAAAAATCAAAAGCTCAACATTGAAGCTTGTTCAAAAGATTGTCTTAAAGATTAGTTGGAAGTTACCTTCCACCCTAAATTTCCAACGGTAATATGCTTAAGGATCGATTCGAATAAAAGATAGTGTTTTTGTGCTCTATGTACATTATTGTCTAAATATATATGGATATATGTTTTAATGTGTTTACGAAACCATTGTCTTCAAGTTTTTAGCATAAATATTCCCTTTTTATTATTATTTCCTCATATCCAGTCACACAATTATGTGTGGATGGGTGTTTGTTCGAAATAAAATCCCATTTTGAAAATCCATTCTTTTCCTTGGATTTCTTTTATCTTTTAGAGTTGTTAAAAGGTGGTTTTGTGTGTTTTACACACGTATGTTAGTTTATGAAAGACCAAAAAGAAGTCTAGATATTTTACATATAGATTCTTGGATTAACAAAAGTTTGGACTATTCTAAGAAGAAGATACAGTTTCATTTGATCAGACGAAACTATTTCGTCTGATCAGACCAAGTTCATGACTAGTGTCTAAGCAACCAAGTTTTCAAAAATCTCCCCAAATATGGATAAACTTCTTCTTATTAGATGAAGTACTTCGTTTAATCAAATAAAATTTATCCTGGATGGTTTCATCTGATCAAACAAAGCCTTAAAAATGTAGTTTTGAGAGAAATGGATAGTCAAACATTTTCTTATGTTTAAACATTTTATCTTAGTATGTTGACATCATTTACTGCATATTTACGCTATGATGAATGTCAAGATTGTTTACATAAGCTTTAAGGTATGGTTACCTGTGCATGTTGACATTTTTTTAGATTGTTTATATAATTGTGTTTGAAGTAGCTTAGTATTTTTATATGATGTAGATCATACATTTTTTAAAAACAAACAATATCACAAAAGCTTTATATACATAAATGTCAATCAAGGAAAATTCAAATAAAATGATTTTTATCACATTAAAAGGATTTCACTAATTAATTTGGAATTTTTTTATGAAATAAATAAAAAAAACATTTTAGTGACAAAAGTCACTTGCCCTAAAGTCAGTTGTCACATAAAGAGGGACCAATATCACATAATCCCAAAGAAAAAGAATTTTTCCAAAATAATCTAGACTTTCAAAGCATGTTTTATCCCTTTACCATTTAGAATAAAATGGGATCAATGTTCTAAGTCTTTTCTAACAATTAATAAAATGAATTATTTTTCCGGTATCGGTCATGAATAATGGTATAAGAACTCCCCTGATAACTTGTTTTCGATGGGCACTTTGAGAATAAAGACAAAATTTGGTTAAGTGCCTCACTATTATGAAATGAACGATGTTGGAGGAAAATGCCACCAATAAATTAGGATTAAGGGACCCATTTTCCAATTCCCTTTAGGTGGGCAAGAGGCCCAATTCATTCAAATAATGGACCAATGTCCAATAATCATTCATAAATGAAGCCCGTTTTATAAAATGCATAATTTAGGATCAAAATAAAATAAATTAAGAATCACTCATGCATAGCCATCATTTACCGCTTTAATGCATTTATGCTTTAAAAGCGAAGTAATAATCATGAAAACTATCTAGAAAGATACAATATTAATTATAAGACAAAAACAAAACCAATATTTCCTAACTTAGATCTCTTAGGTTTTAATCCCCGCCTTTACCCCCCGGGGTGGTGACACCACTAAAACGGCCTTGTAGAAGGAATGTTTTCACGTGTGAAAAATGACATGAGAGGATTGACCCTTACCCGTCATACTCTATCGAGGGAATAATTGGACCCATATTTAACATGGAAGTAAATATCCTACTAGCCATTCTTTAAAAAAAAAAAAAAAATCAAAATTCCACAATTCTACGGTGGGTTGCCAAGAAACAGCCAATAGTTGCACGCTCCTCCACTAAAAGCGAATACAAATCGATTGCACATGGAAGAGCATAATTAATTTGGATTCAAAATCTTGTTCGAGAACTCGGTGTAAACTCTTCTCCCACTCCTATTACGCGGTGTGATAACATTGGCGCAATCTATCTTACTTCAAATCCTATATTACATGCTCAAACAAAGAACGTTGAGTTAGATCATCACTTGGTTCATAAAAGGGTTGCAGCTGGTCAACTTCAAGTTAAATTCATTAACATTGCTGATCAAATTGGAGATATTTTCACCAAGCCCTTGCCCACTCAGCGATTTCAGTTCCTCTGAGCAAAGCTTCGCGTATTACCTTCGTCGGCAATGGCTTAAGCGGGGTGTATAGAATAATGTTAATTTGTAATTTGTATTTCAAACTTTTAATCCATTATTCTTTTGTTTATTATACTTATCTCTATCTAGAGATTACAGCTGATTTATTTATTGGGAAATTGCCTAAAATGAAAATAATCTTTTCCTAAATCTCTACATGAACTATTATCAAATTTGTATGCTATATGGTTATATAGACATGTATGGACCGTTGATCTTAACAAGAATTATATTCTAAATTAGTTTATAAGTAATACAATATGGGAAGTCTAACTAAAAGTATACTTTAATAATTATTAGATTTCGTTGTGGATTCAAGACTACATTTTCTCCATAGTCGTCTTTTTTTTTTAATGATTTTTCCATTATTGTTTTTAAGATAAAAACGTGACAATTATTGTGAAGAAGAAAATTTCCACCCTTCATGGGAAAGCCAACATGAAAAAGAAAAGAAAAGAAATAAGTTTGTTTCTTCTTTGAGAAGTCTACAGAAGACTAAGACATGCAACCTTATTTGGTGTAGGCCAATCAGCAATACTATCACCACCTTTCTAAATGGGACCCGCAATAGCCAAATGAAACAATCTCTAACTTGGTAGAAGGAAAAACAAATCTTAGTTTGTGTGTTCAATAAAAAGCCACCCACCAGCCACAGCCCACAACCACCACTAGCCGCTGTTCGTGGTGGTAGAAACGACACCTACCCACTCCCTTCTGTTATTTTTTGTTATTATTGTTATTACTAAAATACTTCCAAGATTTTGTTAGGTACACAAAATATAGGGCCACCCATTTTAGCATCTAACAGTAAGATTCTCTAACCACATTTTCATTCTTCGGTTTCACATTTCTCTTTTGTAGTTTTAGATTAAATCAGGTACATGTAATGCCAATTCCTCATAGCCTTTCGTTGCATTAACATTCAAAGTTTTCAATGACAATAATTCACTTAAATCAGAATTTATAATACTAAAAAAAATGAGCTGAGTTGGCTAGATAGCTATTACTCAATTAAAAATTGCAATGTAAAATATATCAAATTCAATTTCTCCTAAAAATTTTGTAGTTGTAATAAGACATTATATATGTATCTCTTATATGATAATATTCGACGGCCCACAGTTCACATTTTGAATTCATAAGTGAAATCGATTTTAAAAGCACATTTATTTAAGCTTTGACCTAAAGGTTATAGTGTTTAAGAGAGGAAAAAAGGAGTTTTGAATAATCTCCTATGGCTCTAATTCGGTAATATCATGGGGAGAAAATATAATTCTCCAAACAATTGAACTAAAATAAAATAAATTTATTACATCCTTATGTTTATGCGTGCGAGGATACATGCAATTAGAGTTAGATTCAAATACATATTCTAAATTTATTGAGATTAAATGCAATTAATTAATAAAATCACAAGTAAGGAAGAGAGACACTACAAGAAATTTCATAATTACTAATAGAAATTACTGACGGAAAATCATTATATTTCGCAGGCAAACAAGATTACCAATGGAAATTATCATGGAAAAAGCCAAAGGAGATATGGTCGAAGAAAAATTCCCGACAGAAAACTTTACTGTAGGGTAAATTATGACGGAAACAAGACATTCATCACTAATTTCATTTAAAACAACAGACGATAAAATAGTTATAAGTTAACCGATAATATAATTTCTTGATAGAAATATGGGTGCCGTGAGTACATTTCCTGATAGAAACACTTCCATCGGTAATATCTAAGATTCAACTTTCCATAGGTAAATATTCCAACGGAAGGTTAATTCCCGTTGCAAAATTTACCTATAGAATCCCGAATTCCATCAAAAACTCCACCCACCACTACCAAAAAAAAAAAATTAATTCGTTGGTACCTTCTGTCCCTAAAAAGAAATACTTACTTGTAATTATTATTTCCAATTTAATTTATTATTATTATTACGGCTGCTGCTGCCACATCATCCAAGATTTAATTTATATAAATACCATTTTATACAAAACTATTAATTTAAAAAATATAATATACCATAAAAGTACATTAAATTGTATATACTTCAAAGTATGTAGAAAAAAATATACAGTAATTAAAACAAAATAGTATTACATATAATCACCAACAAGTTCTCAAATATCCTCTAAACAAAATTTAGAATTTCACAATAATTTTCTAAACTCTTCATCATTTCTTACAAGAAGCAATGCCTTCATGTTTTTCTTGTTCTCTCTAACAAAATCCCATCCAATTCTAGCACATAAAAGTCTCCAAAATCATTAGCAAAACTGGCATACTATCAACACACAGCATAATTCTCATCACTATACTCCAGTGATCTAACCCGATGTGCCATTTGTTAGTTCCAAAACACTTTTGGCATTAGAGCTCTATTTATTATCATTGACAACAACACCTTTTGTAGCCTAGTTGCATCAGAGTGTTAGTGATTATGCTTTAGGCCATAAATTTGAACATTTATGTGATGTCATAATTCATTTTATAAAATTGAATTTTGTTTACATTAATATATTGTTGGCATGTTACATTATAATAATATTTATAAATAACAATATAATGTTATTTTATCTATCCATAGTCGTTTATTATTGAAGCAATAATGATAAATTAAAACTAGTATGTGTTTGATTGATAATTATATGATGATTATATATAGTGATATAAATCAAACTTGTAGGTTTTTGTTAGAAAACAGGGTACTAAATAGACCCACTATGACATACTATATGGGTTAATATTATTAGTGAGCTCATAATAGTTATGTTATCAATCCTTAGACCTGAGATTATCACGGTATCCTACATAAGAAACATTATATTTTTACATAATCAAACATTATCTTTAATCGAATAATAATAAATGTTATGATTGGACATAATGAGAATTATGTAGAGGATAGTAAATAATCAAGATGAAATTTATCCCTCTCTTATGAGAGAAATATCTATTTGGCCCATCGATAAGTAGGACTGAGAAATACACGGTCATGCTCAAATAAATTGATGGAGTGATTAATGTCATTTGCTATTATCAGTCTACTTAGTGATCGAAAAATTATATGTTTGAACTATATAAGTTTGACATGGACCATGACTTATGTTTAAACAAGATATTATTTGCCAAAAGGATTATAACATGTTCTATTGATTATGTTAAAATCAAATTATTTGGATAGTCATAATATCTTGCTAGAGACTGCTTATGCCTTATAGGCCCATGATGGTATTGGGGTACACTGTCAATATAATATGAACCTATTGGGTCGCACATATAGAATGCGATAAATGGACTAACTATTTATTCGGACATTTTGAATTTTAATTTGTCACAATAAAATTCAAAATAAAATTTTAAAGTTAAAATTATAATTCTTATTTTAATAATAAATATGTGTCCGAAATTTTTCCTCTCTAATATTAAGGCTAAGTCATCTTATATATAGTGATATATATGTGTTTTTAAAACCCTAAGCATATTGAGTTAAAAAGTGGTAGTCGTCACTTTGTGTGTAGAGATAAAATATTCGTTTTTGCAACCTTGAAAAAAATTAGAAACTTAAACCCTAGCTACCAACATAAGGGAGCTAGCACCTTTGGGTGATTCCGATCATCACGGTCAAGTATAGATACCAGTAGAAGGTGTTCGTTTTGGTTGAGGCAACACTTGACAAATCGTTTTTGTACGTTTTAAGAGGTTGGTATTCATTTATCTCCTCATTTTGAATCAATTGGATCGCATGGATCCTTTTCCGATGGAATTTTCTAACGATACAAACTATTTTTGTAAGAAATATTTTTACCTTTGAACTTTTTCCTATGGAACTTTCTTGTACCATCAAAAAATTCAACATTTCCTAATGGTACAAACTATTTATATAAGAAATATCGTACCTTTGAATGTTTCCTTATGGAATTGTCTTGTACCGTTAAGAAATTTCCTATGTAAACTTCTCTCTATCTATAAATTTTGTTGGAAATTTTTGCTAGGAAACCTTGACGCCTTATTTTATGATGAATTTTACTATTCTGTCAGCAAAGTTTAGTGATAAAACTTACCCCCATTTTTCACGATGGAAGACTACGGATTCTTTTTCCCATCACAAAACACATTATTGTGGATCCTTAAAGCATTAAGGATGTGAACTTCTTATATAAAAAGGAAAAAATGCATAGTGTGGATCATAATAGTCAAGATATATCTTATGTCTTTTTCATTATAATTGTCACACTCATATACCTTAAATGTCACAATGTAATTTAACAGTTATTCTAGTACAATATACATACAGAATCCAATTCAACCTATAAATGCCATAGATAAAATACAAAATTATCTCTTCGTTGCACGGCTCCATCCAAGTCCTATGCCTGTCCCTTCGAGTTCCTATCTGTCGCCTTCACATACCTGTGTGCAGTAAATCACTATGCGCTAAGCACAATATGTTTAGTGGTGGATACCTAACTAACAAATTTTAAATTTACGCAAACACAAACTTAAAATTTTCATTTTTACCAAAGTTTTATCTAATGTCCTATTTTGATTGAATTAATTATCATTATTTTCTTATCCTCAAATTTTATTTCTTTATTCCATTTATCGATTCCTGATTTGCATTATCACTAATTTGCCATTCTCATTTCAATTCCTTGTACTGGGTTATCCATTCATTCTTAACACATATATGTCATCATATGAATACCTTTCAATCCTAACAATTATTTAGTATCATATTTATTTCCAATTACTCATTTCTAAATTTAGTGACTGGATTATGATTTGCCTCATGCCTTTTTCTTATCTTGATTTTCATTCACTACTTCATTTCATTATCCATTGTACGTCTCAGTTCTCATTACTCAGCTTCACTGAAGTTCATGTCATACTACGTCCCTTGTTAAACAAACATTTTGTTTCTAAAATATCTACCACATCAAACATACTTTTCATTGTACTCATCCGATTATATTATCATCGTTATTATTTTATTTCAACTTATTTGTGAGTATTTCACTTTAATCCTTATTTTTCTTATTTTATTTGCACATGTCAATTTCTTATATTTTTTCTCAAAAAATTTATAATCCAATCCAACTCTTTAAACTTACACCTTTGCCATAATTTTTGTTCGGTCTTTGATTTATATTTTAATACTAGTTTTCATCTCTATGTTTTTCAAACCTCTTCTTTTATTACTAATTTACATTTGGGCCCCTAATTTAGTTTCCAATTTGCCATTCATCTCTCTTTTGTTACTATACTCTTAAATTATCATTTACTCTTCTTTAATTTGTTGTTTATGCTTTATTGTACTAATATATTTTTAATCTTCATCTTAAGTTTAATACTCATATTCAATAAACCCATAAAGTTTTATTTTCTCTTCAAGTCTTTTTGGCCCCTTCTTAATTTACGGTTTCCACTTTGCTTGTACCCTTGAATTTGTTTTCATTTCCATGTCCTATTGAATTAATTACATATGTATTTCCCCAAATCGTTAATCTTAACTCCTGCGCTTTTTAGTTACTTGTAAAATTACCATTTAACCCATATATTATTTTTCTTTCCTTTATTAATTCTCTTTTATTAATCCATTTAGGTCACACTAATTTTTATAGTTTATTTCTTAATTGCCATCTTTTATCTTCTCAATCACACTTTAATCCTTCTTTAATTCTTTATTTATACTTAAGTTACCCACATATACTTATTTACAATTTCAATTATTTCTTGTCATAAATTACATAATTACCTCTTCTATATCTTTTATCTTACTTTCTTTCCCGAATTACACTTTAATTCTCATAATAACTTCATGTAATGGCAAAATAATATTTGATTCTTGTTAACTCTATTCTTTGCTTATTCTCGGCCTTATTAATTTTAATTTATATTCTTAATTTCCTAATTACCTTTTGATTCCTTTTATTACTATTTTTAACTTTTACTTGCTTATTTTCCAACTTTAAGTAACAATTATATTTTAGTCCCTAAACTTTCATTTTATCACATAATTCACTAATTACAATGCTAATTTGTCCTATTTACTCTTTTTATATCTTTCATTCCATTTTTCCTCTCCAATTTACGTTGTAGTCCTTATTATTTCCTTATATAGTGGTAAATTACCGCTTAGTCCTTGATGACTTTATTTTCTTACATTTCATCTTTTTTACTATTTTGCCCCTCCTAATTATGCTTTTAGTATTAATTTATATTTATGCCCCCGTTTCTTCACTTAATTACATAATTGTCCTTATCCATCACTTAACGATATTTTTCCTACTATTTATTCTTTAATCAATTATTTTATTTACCACAGCTCCCTAATTTTATTCAAATTTCATTATAATTTGCACTATACTCTCAAATAAACACATCAACCGTATTAATTCAAATCATGATATAATTCATTTTCTTATTTAATTAATCAAATAAAATCTTATCTCACTTAAATTCTTAATTACTCTTATACATTTTCCATTTTTTTATTTTTCTTTAATTACTTCCTTTCTTTTCAATAATTCTTATTTTAATACATATTTTCACTATTATCCTTATTTTAGGGTAAAATTTCACTTTTACCCCTTAATAATTTCATCCTTTATCAAAACTATATTTATTTCTCCATCTTTTATCAAATTTACACTTAAATCCTTAACTTATATCAAAATAGCATTTAGGTCTCATCTTTTGTTAATATGACATCAAGGTCCCATATTTTACCCAAATAACATCTAAGTTCTTTCTTTTACCAAAATGACGTCTACATCCCCATTTTTTCCATAATTACCATTTTACCCCTAATTTTTTTTCTTTTAAAGTACTTTTCACCATACTTTTACATTTTAAACCTATAAATTACATTTTCTTTCACTTTAGTCCTTAAATTCAATTCTTTTGTTAAAATTATAATTTTGTCCCTATTTTCTCAAGTTTTTTACTATATTACGATTTTGTCCTCCATTTACCAAATTTATTCCATAATTCCATTTTTACCTTTTCTAACTACAATTTCATCCTCTTTTGACTATTTTACCCTTAATTACCTATTTTACCATATTTCTTCTATTTTAATCCTTAATTTCCATCTTTTTTCATTATTTACCATTTTCTCCCATTTTTCATGGTACTATGACTATTATTTCAGTTTTGCCCCTAATAGTTTTTATAAAGCCCTTGAGTTGGACACGTGGGACACATGCTTATATATCCAATATAAGTTGAAGTGGTCATATGGAGGGCACCTCAATCATATCATACTATTTCTCTTTTTCTCATTTCTATCATCTTTTCTCATATTTATGGTGTGAAACTACCTTTGGTCCACTAATACGAGTTTCCATGACTCGCCACCATGGTGAATGTCCCTATGGCTAGCCATTGTATCCTATACCTTTGGCTTTGCTACTAAATACTAAGGGCAAAACTATTTTCAAAACATCCATATAAAATATGCATAATTTACATAATTTCTCACATTTTCACAATACATATCAATTTTATTTCACATCATACACCTCATTGTCATCTATTTGCCATGTAACACCATTTCCATACATAATATCATTGTAATCACATTCATTTCACTCTTTATACTATTCGGCCACGTAAGGTATAATTCCATCCATGTTCCATTTAATGTCATACATTGTTCTTACTATGTTATTAAAACATAAATCACATACATTTAAAATTATTCCATTGTTTTCAATATTTATTCTTTCATATTCCCATCCATTACCATTCGGTCACATAGATTACATATCTTTTCATAATTACTTTCATGCCATTTACAATTTCTATCATGTTTTTAAGGTCTAAATCATGTGTATCTAACATTATTTCATCATTTCCATAATTTATTCTTCCACAATCTCATTCTTCACCATTCGACCATCATTAGGCCATGTACTTACAATTTTATTTAATTCACTAAACCCATTCTAACTATGTTTCTCATGCATATTTAACATTCTTTTAACCTTGAATCAAATAAATTCTTCACTTAACTTTATTTTCCCATACTTACATAATAGGTTTCATAACTAAAGTATGATTTCTAACCACATTTTCATGCATTTAACATTATATATCTCATTATTCATCATCTAATCACATTAATTTACCATTAAATTGAATTAAAGTTCACATTTCCTAATTGTTCCCTGAGTGACATAATAGATTCTTAAACATTTCATGCTTTTAATCATTCTTTTGTGCAAATTTTCATACCAATTCCATTATTTGGCATTTAATTTCACTAATTTACCTTTAATTTAAATTTAGACATCATTTACACTTAAAGCCCTAAAATACATCAATTAAGTTTACATGAAATTAGTTAGTTTAGGCATCCACTTACATATTTTCTAAGCTTTGTCCATGTTTTCTCCTCCTTTTTCACCTTTTCCTTCCATTTTCCCTTGATTCCACTTGATTTCCCTTAGAATTTCACCTTGGCTGAATTCCTTTAGGCTTCTTTTCCTCAATTTTCTTCATTTATAATTTAAATTAAACCTAAAATATAAATTTCTAAATCAAAATCTACCTAAAATTCCATTAAAATCATCAAAATTTAACTAAATTAACTTGAATTTTTGCTCCAAACCTTTTCTTCACGATTCCATCCACTTTCTCCACTTGAAATGAGTTTTAGAGATGGCTAGAGATGAATTTAGGTTCTTATAATTATTTAGGGTGAAACATTAGGTAGGATTACATAAGAGAGAATGAAAGAAAACGAAGGAAAATGGCAAGTGTAGGGGATGGCAATTGAGGGGAGGAGAAGTGGAGAGAATGCTGAAAAGTTTTTATTTTTTTGGCTTATATACTCATCCCAATTGGGCCATATTAAGTCCAACCAATTAGGCCCAATTAACCTAATTAACCAATATTTTAGGCCAATTATTTTTCTACCACTGATCTTGCTTAATTTCTCATAAAAATAGGTCCATGATACTATAAAAATATTTATTAGACTACACAAATATTTTTGGATCAATCGGATACTATTTTTTGGTCTGCTAAATTTCCATCGGTTCGAAAACTTATTTTTCAAAATCATCGTAAAATTGATTTTTCACTATCAAATAATCATCCATAATATTTTCAGTGAATCTATATATTCAAATAAATTTTTTGAGGTCTTTAGCATTATTTTTAAGCCTGGAGGCACCATTTATCGATCCGAAACCTAAAAATTTAAAGTTGTCAAAAAAATTATTTCACTTTCAAATATTAATTTGGATTATTTCAAATAGGTCCATACACATGGAATAATTTTCAAAGGTCTATGGAATATTTTCGAACCTATCAAAGTTTGGTCAAACCCTATTACAGTGTAGGAAAATTTTTTACTATCCATTTTAAAGGCCTATCTGACCTCAATTTCACCTCAAATTATACCACAGGACTTAGTTTAATTTATAATTTCTAATGGTTAAAAATATTTTTGCAGGTTTCAGGTGATATTATTCACGCTAGTACTGGCCTAGTGTCATTATTCATGGCCCAAAAAATACTATTCACAAAAATTGAAATTTTGGGCCATTAAAATAATTCTTAAGATTTGAATTGTTTTTACTAACAATAGATATTTGTTTATTTATTTGTATTAAGTAGCACTCCACTAAGTATAAACTTAGCATGTAGGTTTCCTTTGCACAACATGGGTATGGAATCAAAGATTTGATCAATGAGAAGGTCAAGAATGAGGGATGAAGATGTAGACAAGTGATGTATCTTGGTAAGTTATAAAGTATAAAGGTGTAGGCAATAGATGTATTTTATTAAATTGTAACATATAAAATGTAAAATGTATATTAAACATTGAATATATGCATTAATATATAAATATTGAACTTTGCTGATAAGTCTTAATATCATATGAGTTGATATATAGTCAGGTTTGTTACATGAATAACTATAAGTCATTTGTAGCACACCTAGTCCCTCTTAAGGTATATGGAATCAAGTTTAGGCATTACTTAAACTTGTTAGTTGGAACTACCTTGGCTATCATATCAGTCAGATTATCATCTATAGACATTGTTTTTACATCAACAATACCCTATGATACAATGTCTCGAATAAAGTGATGTCTGACATCAATATGCTTTGTGTGCTCATGGAACATTCGATTCTTGGCAAGATGGATGGCATTTTGAGTGTCACAAACCTTGTAGATTGTTTGGGTTAATCAAAGATCATTTATTAAGCCCTATAGCCAAATAATATATTTTATTGCTTTTCTAATTGTCATATATTTAACATCTATGGTAGCCTTTATAATAGCCTTTTTCATCACTTTATCCTGCACATGACCCTCGTAAGGGCACTATTAAGTACTGCACATACTAATCAAGTATGGACAATGCTTAAACTTGTTAGTTGAAATTGTCATGGTTATCATATTAGCCATGAGCCCCTTATAGACACTTTTTTCACATCAATAGTACCCCATGATACAATGTCTCAAATAAGGTTATTTCTAACATCAATATCCTTCGTGTGCTTATGGAATATATGGTTCTGAATGAGATGAAAGGCGTTTTGAGTGTCACAAAATATTGTAGATTTTTTCCAAGTCAATTCAAGATCATTTGTCAAACCCTATAACCACATAGCCTTTTTTATTGCTTTTGTAACGACGATATATTTAGCATCTATGGTATCAATGTAAAAATATATTGTAAATTTGCCTTTTAGTTAATGGAACTCCTAGAAAGAATTCATAAATGCATATCTAATCAGAGATATCCTTTTGTTTAAGTCCCTACATAGTCTAAATTAACATATCTAACCACTAAAACATTTAGTTTTGCTTTGTAAAAAATCAAACCAACATTTATTTCATAGTTTCCCAATGCTCCTTTCCAAGACATGCCATGTAACTACATACAACACTAATAGCATGTGAAATTTCAGTTCAAGTGCAAACCATAACACACATGATTCTACCCATTGCACTTGAATATGAAACATTTAACATATGCTTCATTTCCTTATTTGTCTTCAATGACATGTCTAAGGATAACTTGAAATGAGAAGAAAAAGGAACAAACACAAGTTTACCACCTGTTAAATTGAAACTCTTAAGGACTTTCTCAATATAAGACCAAAAACAACATCAACTTCCCAAACCTTCTATCCCATATTATCTCCATCCCCAAAATCTTCTTAACAACACCCAAATCCTTCATTTCAAACTCCTTACTTAGCTACTTCTTCAACAAGTCAATACATGGCATGCTTTTAGTAGCAATAAACTTGCCATCTATATACAATAGCAAATACAATAAAGAACCATCTGCAAGCTTATTATAATACACACAACTATCATATACATTTTGAGTACAAGCATTTCAAATTATAAATGTATTAAACCTTTTATACCACTACCTGAGGGATTGTTCCAGACTATATAAGGATTTCTTGTGTAGGCAAACATGGTTTTCGATAAGTAGAGTGATGAATCCCTTAGGCTGACTCATATAAATATGTTCCTTTAACTCACCATGAAAGAATGCAATATTTTCATCTAATTGCTCAAACTCTAAATCATAAAGTGATATTAAAGCTAATAAGACCTTGATAAAGCTATATTTCACTAGTAGAGAGAACACTTCATTATAACATATCCCCTACCTTTGAGTAAAACCTTTGACCATTATACTTGCCTTGTATCTAAGTGTTTTAACCCCCAGATTACTCTACTTCTTCTTGGAAATCCATTTGTAGCCTACTATCTTTTATCCTTTTGGCAATGGAACAACCTATCGAGTATGATTCTGGTGAAAAGATTTAATTTCTTCACCTATATCACCAATCCATTTATCTACATCTATACTAGAAACGATTTTTTTATAGCTGTTAGACTCCTACAACCAATAAGTTTTTCAACTAACAAAGCAAAATCCATAAGATTTGCATATCCAAGAAGATTTACATCAACTATATTTGTAATCTTTGTGGTGCTCTAATTTGTCTCCTCTCTCTGCTTATTCTTAGGCTATGTGTTTGTTATTACACAGGTGCATCACCATCACCCTGCTGATCAACATCTTACACCTCATCTACTTTCCTTACTTTTGAACTACTAGGATAAGCTAGTGAAGAATCAATCTTAAGCTTTATTCGATTACTAATACCATGATCTATATATGTTATTGTCTTATCCTTTTAATTTTCTAGTGCGGCAAATTAATTGAATGTAGCATCCCTACTAATAATCATTCCTAGAAACTTATGATCTTGTGTACCATAACTTGTAACCTTTCACTTCATATGTATAACCTAGAAATATTCACTTCTTTGCTATCAACTCAAGTTTACCATCCCTTACATGAGCATAAACAAGACAACCAAATATCTTTAAATTTGAGTAATCAACAGGTGAATAAAACATACCTAGAAAGGAATTTTACACTTGATAGCTTAAGATGGAGATTTGTTGACCAAATACCATGTTTTATTATTTTCTTTAACATAAAAATCCTTGCTCACACATGAATGTGATTGCATACTTTATGCTCTATCATGAAGTGTTATGTTCATGCATTTTGTAATACCATTCTATTGTGGTGTTCTTGTACAAGTATAGTGTCTCACTATGCCCTCCTTGCTGTAGAAGTCATTAAAGTCAAATTGTAAAATTCCAACCCATAGCTAGTTCAAAGACGTTTCACTTTCCTTTTTTTTCCTTCCTTTTAACCATCATCTTCCATTTAACAAATGTTAAAAATGTCACATCTTTGATCTTCAAAAAATACACCCATACCATTCTCGAGTAATCATTAATCAAAGTTAAAAAAATACATAACACCTGTAACAACCCCTTATATGATGCTTTAAACCCTGTACATGTCTACATATCTATTTAATGGTTAAGGCATAATTCATTTTATCATGCTATCCCAAGTCAATTTTATTTGCTTATGTGGCATAATTAGATAACATTATAGATGATACTTTGCTTTACTTATAATTCTAGTTCAAGTTTTAAGTTACATATGCACAATTATAATAAAATTACAATAACTAATTTCCATATCTAAACACTTGATGACACCTAATCATATACATATCATAATCAAAATTACAAAAACTTAAACCTACAAGCTTAAAGTCTCCACTCATGCTAGCCTTTTTTGAAATTACAGATTATCCTTAGAACCAAATAACCTCACCAAAACCTACATAGATAGACACCTATGCTAAGCTTACTAGTTTAGTGAGAACTATATCATGAGGATGACCTCTCACGAAAGTCATTAATAATACATACACATTTAAACATGCAGTTAATCATATAATAGAATAATGTCAATCATAAAAATAAAGGTTTACAGCATTATCATGTATCACGCAAAACATAAGTTCTCAACTCCTAAAAATTCCATTTCACGTTTCCATACAACTAACATACTTAAAATTATTAACTTATAGTGATCTTATTCATTTATGTGTCTTACATTTGCTTGCATAACTTAGGTCATAAGCTAGTGTCTTACATTTGCTTGCATAACTTATGTGTCTTACATTTGTTTACATAACTTAGGTCATTTACTTACATCTAAATATATAGGATTAAAATGAATACATTGGTACATATCAAACTAGATATATACATCAAACCCATAAATGATACACAAATCATAATATTTAATTCCATGAAATTTATACAACAAATAGGTTACCTTTACTTAGTTTACTATTTCATGTGTCATCGACTTCATAATTATCATTATGCGATAAAGATTGTACTCATAAAATATTTACAAAAGAAATAATCATATAAAATATGCATAAAGCTTAAATTCATTTCATATAGACGTGTTTTCATTAAAATTAGATTATCATATCAGGTAAAAGTTTCAATTGGAATTCATTTACCAGAATTACATACTACTAGACATGTCTTATCTAGATTTAGAAATACACAATATGTAACATGGCACAACAAATCAAACAACATATACAACTTATTTCCCAATTTTAGTAATATAATTTAGGTTTCATTTTAGAAACAAAGTTCATCAGATAAAACTGAATTAAACAGTTTATAAAACAAATTATAGAGCATATTACAGTATATAAATATAAAATATGCCAATGTCTAATCAAAAGGAGTATAACATTCGTAAACATGTTCAAGTGTGATATTGATATATTACACAATCACATATATATCTATATTTTCATATATCAGTATTATGCAACACTATTCATCTATTTTATGTCATTTCTTTCATTTATAGCAATTTAATTACTTTTTATAATTAGCCTACACTTTTTATGTAGGTGTGGATAATAGGTGCTATATATACCCAAAGGTATGATATGTTGATACCCGAAGGTACTGCCTATAAATACCCATAGGTACCATATGTAGATATCTATAGATACCGCATATAGATACCCAAGAGTACCAAATATATAGAAATAGATCAATTTTGACATATGAACACTATGGGTGTCAAACTACAGTAGCTACATTATAACCCTACAGTTATGCCTATCTATCTACCACCAAGACAAATAAATAGAAAAATGTGATCAGATTTCTTTTTACATCTTCTTTCATTTTTAAAATGTTTAACATGTCAATTTATATTCATTTATAATCATATAATCAAAATACTTACTCATATATGCATGACATATGCTTATATTCAGTATGAGTGTATGTAAATCAAACATATTCATATATTTACTTTACATATGCTTTCTTTCATTCAATATCTTAATGTATTATCACATGTAACATGCATATTTAATTACCTTTTACCTTTAGATTTGTGTTAGACCAATGTTATAAACCTTTGGAAATTTCAAGATTGTGTAACTCAATTCTAGATGGCATATATAGGGTAGTTATATAGGCCTATTTAATATATATTTTTGATATGGTAAATGCAACATCGAGGCTAAGGTGTCTCCTTAACAAATGTTTACTTATGCTTTACCTTTCTAAAGGATCACTAATCAAGTCATTTTGATCTATAAAATGAGAGATATGGTCAAACTACTACAAAATGTTCCTGGGTACCTGTTTAGAGACAAAAATGATGGTCTATCTTGAGAAAATTTTGGGTACTTTTGGGATAGAATTAGTTCAAAAGTTCTTATGAAAGTTACTTTATGAGTCTAGTTTCTAATAAAATTCAATTTAAAAGGAGTTCCAAAACAATAGTTACACCAAAATCAATATAGAGTGCTCCACATAAGAGGCAAATTCAAGTCATTGAGTTCAATCCCCAATTCAAACACTTTAGAGACAAAATTGGATTTTGGTCTCTCATAAAATTTTTAAATTTATGTCTCAAGTTTCATTTGAAATTAGAATAACTTAATTTCAAGGTCTATAGGCTGAGATATGTCTAAAAGAATCAGAACTCGTTAGAGTTTCCAAACCTGTCACTAAGGCAAAATTTTTCCCAAACATTTCTTATGGCTTTACCAAGCTAAATTAAGTAATTTAACATTCATTCAACTTATGAACATCAATTTTACATCCATTTCAACACATATGATAATTTTGAATTATAACTATGTTTTTAGGTATTTTTAGTATGTTTTATAGTTAATTAATATTAATTTACTAGTTTTTATGTTTAAAGTTTAAGTGTTTTGAAATTGGAGTATTTGAGTGTTAATTTAGTTATTTTTGCAAGATTTTATGTTGAAGAATTAAAATCAACCCAGCAGGACTAGAATACATGTAGCATCCTAAACCTGTATTTAACTGAAACACCTTAACCTGAAATATTAAACCCACTTAGCTACATTTTTAAGCCTAAATTTTTTTAAAAAAATTATAAAGCCAACATATGGATTCTACAGTAAAAATTTTACACATAACTAAGTTTTTTTATCAATACAAACTTCACAACTAATACACATAGGTACAAAACATCATGGATAAACATAATACAATTCAACATCATCAGCTATACTTATGGTTCTCTCTCATGTTGGCCATCCCACTGCAGATATAACCTTGATGAATACAATCTTTTCTGGCAACCTACATTGATAAAACACCCATGCTAAGCTATAAAGCTTAGTGGGGAATAAAAACTTGTGAATGACTGCTCATAGCAGTCATCGATAGATACACTTAAAATGCAGCAAATGAAATATAGAGTTATCATGAGAATACCACGGTAATACTTTTAGTCATAACACTTTATATATATAAAAACAATGAATTATCATAGCTCAACAATTCATTTAACATACATATATCATATAATTTCTCGATAAGTTCTATACATTTAAACTTGTGAAACAATTTCTATGATTAGAACCAATCATGAGCACTATCAATAATATAGGTTAATTATACTTTAATGATTACACTGTACCTATACTTTAAAAATATAACATTTTCAATTAGCAATGTAATCCTATATTCAATTTAGCATCCACAAATTTCTACTTTTCATATATTGATCTACATACATATATATAAGTATGTACATAAATATAATACATGCCTTAGAAAAACCCAGTTAAACATGATGTTCCATAAACATATGCCTTACTATACTGAAATAGACTATGATGCAATTATACTGTAACTTAGCCTGCTTAAGTTCTAAAGGTGGATAATGGGAACGGTGGATACCCAAGGGTATCAAAACGGTAGATATCCGAGGATATCGAAAACATGGACCCAAATAGGGTCAACTATATGGTAGACAGGTCAAGTGGACCCAAACGAGGTCAATTCACAACCCAAAAGGAGTTGTTTATGATCCAATAGGATCATCTATGGCAATTGCAATATCCCTATAGGCATGCCTATCTATCCACATTCTAGACCCTACACAGGCAGTTAAATTCCTTTACTTTATCTAACATTACTTTGCTTTACTCTATTTAATCGAATACATATATGTACATGTATAGCCATGTACCAAGTAATCATAATCATACCTATGCTACTGTATAATAATGAGTAAAGTATCATGTATTACTTACTCATATATCAAGATCACATAAATAAGATAGTTTATACTTACCAAGTATAAATAATCAATATTTGATGGCCATATAAAGGCATATGCACAATTATACTTACGAATAACCATAAACATTACGATATATATATTTATTCATTTGTAAACAATCTGTGACTCATGATCAAACTGTAACCGTATTCAATTCAGAGGCATATATATATATATATATATATACATACCAGATTGTCACCAATTAACATTTCAAGAACAGGTAGCTTAACATGTGATCATAATCATAACATAACACTCATCATCATGCATACTACTCTTACTATCTTTCTTGAACAATTCTTTATCATTTTATGAAAGCGTACCTTTCCCCAATTTATCAACATGTTTAACCAAGAGCATTATTATTTATCATCAGTACATAACTAAATACTTACCATATAATAATAATAATAATAATAATATCTGTTTTTCAACAATGTATATGCACATAGGTATATACATGTGACTTGAGCACAACATCACATATTTGCTCAAGTATACACCATTTATAAACAAGATAACATCTTAATATAATCAAGTCCATACTCATAAATGGGGAAACTGCAGTTGGAAACTTTCATAAATACATATTATCATATACTTATAAAAATGTACATATACTGCTCTTATTTGCTTAAACATTGTAATATATTACTAATTGGATTGTGGACATATCATTCAATTGCATTAAACTTCACTTAAATTCATAATTAGTTCACACGAAAACGTACCTTTGAAATTCTTCCTTGACTTACCTTCATATCCCTTAATAGTTAGGCATATCAATACATAATAATATAAATATAATACCTAGGCTTATATGATCAATATATTATAACCAACGAGATTATTTACACTCTCAAATAATCACTCATTAGGGTGATCACATAATGTTCATACTATAATTATTTAAAGGTTATACATAAGCTATATTTATTAAGGTAAAATTCTCTACCGTAGAATATTTATATCTAACAAGGTAAGGCTTCAAAATTGATTCAATGTATTTACATTTTAACGGTTTCGAGGATCATTCAAAGCCAAAACACTTTGAGTTTAACTAACTAAGCACATTACATTATATTGTTCAAATTGTAGGTTTGAGTTTTATTATTTGCATCCATACTATAGTTGTTTATTTAAATATGGTGACCTGATAATACCAATACTCATTACATTAATATTATTATAATTATCATGTATCAGTTATACACCGCATAAAAAACTCCATCACTTTTTCCTTTATGTGAAATAACTACACGACAAGGTATCTACTATTAATAGCTTGCCGTTACACAAATAAATGGTTTGCTATTTATAAAATAAATAGTTTTCTATAATATTAACTTTTTAGTTATTTTATTTATAGTTTATTATATCATATTATACCATGCTTAAATACTGTTTAAAGGCTCTTTTATAATTTAACATCATAGTTCGACTACACCATTATCTCTTGCCATTAACTAATTTTAACTTACATAATCATATGCTAAACAATTAGTTCTTACCTAATTAAAGAATAGTTCATTTGCTAAATTATTGTGACTGAAACCTATCATCACATGTTCCAATTTAAAAATAGCATGTTAACTACATAAGATCAAATTCATATAATTAAATAAGCTTATTCCAATACCCACGCTAATCTTATTTTGAGATTAACTCCCATCTTAATATTCTCATACCCTAGCCCTATACTTTTCTACCAATATATCATGACCAAATAATATAAACATACCTATGTAGATACAATATTGCAAGTAAATATTCAAGGTTAAAATTGCCCTTGCTCACATCATAAGTTCTTAACCGCTACTATCAATTAATGCTCACATTGCTTGTTCACGTACTTATTATTTAAACATGTTCCTTCAACTCATATTAAATTTCACAATAGGGTACCTTTATGTCTTTATATCACATATAACCTAACTTTTCATTGCTAAATTAATCATTAATCCTTTTGATTTCTCTTTTATAGTCTATTAAAATCACAAAGATATCTCATTATATGTCTTTTTAACAAGAATATTAGTTGAATCTTTAGCTAACTTTGCAAAATGAATTAAATACTTTTCATAGTACTAGAAGGATAATCACTCATCATTTAACTATTAAGCATTAATTTAAATTCTTTGATAACCTATTAACTTACTTTAATAAAGGTTTACAGAGGAAACCATGTGTTAAATGAACACATTGTTTATGCCCTTATAATCAACTGTTGTACTTTAGTTAGGGACATGCAATCATTCTTTACTGCTGAATTGTTCAAGCTCTAGCTTATGACATGCCGTGCATTTGGTTTTCAACTGAATAACTCATATACCTTAATTAATTTAAAGGATGTTGTTTTAAACTAAACTCTAACACAACATCAATGATGAAATTTTTTTGACGGTAAAATTTATAATACTTAAACTACACCATTGAAACTTACATGCCTTTGATTTCTCATAATCCTGATTAATGGTTTAACCCCAATAAAAGATTTATTATAAACTAACCAAAAGAAAACATGCAAGTGGTATTAATTATTAAATTTCTGCATCTCACGTGATCATCCAAACTCATTGCTTGCTAATCCAAGTTTAAGCTTAATTCCTATACTCTAATTACATACATAGGTAGCAAACATATAATTCCAATCAGAAGAAGTCAAATGCAAGATCTGACATTTCCTTACTATTCAATGCAATTCACATACTAGATGGAATTTTATACTATTATTATGATCCTTGTAATAATTTCATTACATGCAAATCCAAATTTTTAATATAATTTCCCATACCTATTATTGTGCTTGTTAGAGCCTCGCCAGAGCTTGACCGAAGCTTTAACGGCATGGTCCAAGAGCATCGAGAGGTAGCCAACATCAAGGAAAGTCCGATGACATCGGTCACGCACCCTAATGCCCCTTTATTTGCTCAAAAATCCCTTAGAATAGATGTAGCAACCCCTTCTTCGATCTGTTGGTTGCTAGCAATTACGAAGGATGAAAGGCTACCAAAATGGTCACCTCACCCATGAGAACCCGTCCGAGCTATGCGTGTCATTGGTGACCATCGTAGCTCATCGGAGAAAGAGAAAAGAGGTTACAGTAAGGGGAGAAAGATCGAGATTCATACCGAATGGTCAGGCATGCCATGGTGGAAATAAATGCCGACGGTGGAAGAGTCATGGAATGCTTGCATCCACTCTGTCTCCCTATCTCGGTGCTCCTTTCTATTTTATTTATCTGGTCTCGCCACTTCTCCTCAATTATTTGGCCACTATATACTCTAAAGAAAATTCCCATATCAAACTTCCAATTATTTGCATCCAACAAAAAGATTCCCCACACATTTTAATCTTTAGGAAATCAACCCCACATCTTCATATATATATATATATATATATATATATATATTCTTTTATAAATTCACCCATAACTTATACTATTTACCTCAATTATACCCTTGAACATTTTTATGTCAAATAATTTACATTCAATTCATATAATTAAATAAAATTATCATTTGCCTTATAACTTTAATTGAAATTCACATATTTAATTTAGTCAAAATCAAATAATCATTCATTAAGTCCTGCAATTTTGACTAGGTCACTTTTTCAATCTTACAATACAGTCCCACTGAGTCCTCCATTGCTTTTCTTAATGACATCCAGTAGCCAAGAACCCAATAGGACCACAAATAAGTCCCACCAGATCATTTAAAAAATTCGAGACAGATTGAAGCGACTTGGCAGGACCAAAGGGAGATTACCACTGGATCACTCAAGCATCTAGGCAAGTTAGATCAACCTAACAGGACGATAAAGCTATCCCACAGGGTTCATTTAGTAGTAAATATGAATTTTTAAGAAGTTTCATAGTTTTAAGTGTTTGGGTAGCGGCTGGACTTCTAGGGAATTAGGTTTTTAAGTGTGTTTAAGTTAGATATATTGAGTTTAGGCATTTTTTTATCTGAGAATAGACTGAGCTTTATTTTTCTGAACTTTAATTCATTAGAGAGAGTTCTACTCTTTTGGTGTTTTCAAGCTTGGTTTTTTCTTATTCCTAAAGAGTAGAAGATCAAGTCTGAAGTTTTATGAGTATAGTATTAAATTTTCCATTCTTTTATTCATTTTTAATCATGAACAGTGAGTAGTTCTTTGCTTTTATTGAGGGAAACTTGAATCCTCATTCTCTTATTGTAATGACTTGTATTTTAGCTTATTTTAAATGAAAGTTTGTTATTTCTTAATTCCTATGCTTAATTATGTTTTTTATTATGATTTGATTATATTCAATTTATTGAATAAATGGTTGAATGTTAATTTAAATTATGATAAATGATATGCATGTTCTCAATCTACTTTACTTATGTTAATTAACTGTTGTAATCTGGGAATTTGGAGACAAGGGTTTTATGATCATGAGTTTATTAAACTTAAGAAATTGAACTAAAAATAAATGAAAGTTCAGTGTTTCAAAAAAAGATTTAACTAAAGTTTAGGAGCCTAAAACAAGACTTATATGTTAGGTATTTAATCGTTCTTAATTAAGGGATCTGATATTCTAGAAAGATATTTAAAATAAGATATCTATTTTAAATTAGTTTTCCATAACAACTTGCATTATTTTAAAATCAAGCTAATTTTAGTAAGAGTTATGGTGGATAGTTCCCTTAGCAAGAGTGCTTTAGTCATTGATTTTTATTATTACTTTAATTTTACTCTGTTTTTAATTAATTTTAGTTCAGTCTTAGTATTTAATTTGCTTAATTGTTTAATTTAGTTTAGTTCAACCTATAATTACCTTCTAAAACATAGGCAACTCTTTCACACTTTATTTATTTCAAAATCTAAAATACATAATATCTTAGGCATGATATTGAAGGATCTTAATCTTAGTTCCTTATATTACTAGTCGATCTAGTACACTTACTAGATATCGATCAAGTTTTAGCACTATTGTTAGGGATTGGTGTTTATTTTAAATTTTGTAATGGATTTTGTGTGTTATTCTTCTTTTTATTATTATTCTTTATTCTTTTATATTTTTTTATTCTTTTATTCCTTTTAGGTGTCAATACTGCATGATAAGAGCCTATTGACCTTGACATTGACATTGAGAAGACATTGCATAAACAGAGACAACAACAAAGAGAAAACATAAACCCCTAGATATTCTGGAAGATGACCCACCTCTCAATGACCAACCACCATTGCTAAGAGGACAAGTTATTCATAACTAGATATAGCAAAATCTAAATCAAGTCCAAGGGAATGGGATAAGACCAAGGATGATTAGGGACTATACCAATCCTAGGTGGAATAAGCAGCACAAGACTATCATACTACCTCAAAACAATCAGTTTGAGCTGAAACTAACCACTATCAAAATGGTACAAAAGAATCAATTTTCGAGATCAAAAATTGAAGACCTAGCTTAGCATTTGAATATTTTCCTAGAGATTAGTGGTACAATTCAAATTCCAAATGCATTGATGTATGCCATTCAATTGAAGTTATTCCTATTTACACTTATTATCAAGGCACAAGACTGGTTGTAAATGTTGCCAAGCCAATCTATAAGGTCTTAGGAGTAGATATAAGACAAGTTCTTAGTGAGGTTCTTCCCACCAACTAAGATGAATACCATTAAGAATAATATATATAACTTTCAACAGCTATATAAGGAACCATTTCATGAGGCTTAGGAGAGATTTAAGAGATGTTTAAAGAGCTATCCTTACCATAAAATTGATATGCATCAACTGATGTCTACTTTTTATACGGGTGTCAATCAATCAACAAGATCTCTTTTAAATGCAACCTTAGGTGGAAGTTTTATAAATAAGATACTGAAAGAAGCTTTTCTACTCTTAGATAATATGGCCATTAATGAAGCTCAATGGGCCAACACAAAAACTATGTAGAAAAAATAAAAAGTGCACAATGTAGATGAGGTGGCAATGCTAAAGGCTCAAATGGAGTTGTTAAAGAAAGAGTTGAACGTGATGAAGGTACAAAATGTATCAACCTTATCTCAAGGATGTGATACTTATAAAGGCAGACATGCAATGTAGGAAAATAAGGTTGGGGGTGCTAGAAGTCAAGTGGTTAAAGATGTTAACACCTTAAATCCATATAGTAATACCTATAAACTTGGTTGGAGGAACCATCCTAACATCTCTTGGATAGACGAGAATTAGGCATCCACTTCTAACACTCAACCTAGAACCCTTTTTAACCAAAATACAACCCACAATACCAACAACCACCAAGCTTATCAAGCACCAACTCCAGCAATTTTCCATCAAATTACAAAGCTTCACAATAAAACCAACCATTATCGTACCAACCACCAAGTTTTCAACCAAGGCCCCAGTCTCCACAAGAGAGAAAACCCAATCTTGAAGATATGTTTGCCAACTTCATGACTACCCAGTGTACTTTTATAGAGTTAAGGTGGTAGATGGAAATCTCAAGATGTGTGGATGAGGAATCAAAATGCATCAATCAGAAACTTGGAGACTCAAGTTAGACAACTTGCTAACTCACTCTCCAATAAAACTCAAGGTACATTTCCATCTAATGTGGACCGCAATCCAAAGGGAAATGCAAAAGCTATCACTTTAAGGAGTAGAAAGGAGATAAAAGAAGCTAAAAAAGGTAAACTTTTTTTAAAAGTGGTGGAACCGATGATGAAGGTAAATATTTCTGAACCTAACATTGTTATTGATGCACCAAAAGCTATTAACAAAGGTAAACTTGGGGAAAAATCTGGTGTCACTAATATTGATTAATCTAAGTTGCCTTACCCATCTCTAGCTAGAAAAGATAAGCAAAATGAATAATTAGCTAGATTTCTTGATATGTTTAATATGTTGCATGTGAACTTACCATTCGTCGAAGCTCTATTACATATGCCAAAATATGCAAAATTTATAAAAGTGCTTTGTTCAAATAAGAAAAAGTTAGAGGGTATTGGTACAAAGCAATTATCTAAGAATTGTAGTGCAATTTTGACGACTAAAATTCTTAAAAAAATTAGAAGATCTATATAGCTTCACTTTGCCGTGTGAGCTAGGAGAAAATTTTGTTGGTCATACTTTATGTGATTTAGGTGCCAGTATAAATTTGATGCCTTATTCTATTTGTAGAAAATTAAATCTTAGAGATATTAAGGAAACTCGAATGGCACTGCAATTAGCAGCTAGGTCTATCAAGAGACCCAAGGGTATAATTTAGTATATTTTGGTTAAAGTTGAAAACTTCATTTTCCCGATGCATTTTATTGTGATAGATATAGAGAAAGATTGAAAAGTGTCATTGATTATTAGACAATCATTTCTGAATATCGCAAAGGCTTTAATAGATGTTCATAGGCAAATGGTTACATTAAGATCCAATGATAAGGAGATGGTGTTTAATGTCAATAAGGTGATGCAACATCCCTCATGTGACTTTAAAAAGTCCATTTGCTTCATTGACAATATTCAAGAATGTGTAGAGGATACACAAGAAGATATCACTTTAGAAGATGCACTTCAAGGTTGTTTAATGCATTCCAAAGACAAAAACACTATAAATGTGAAGGAGGCGGAGCTGGTAAAGGAGTTAGACAAAAAGCATGAGGATGAGGGAGTAATAAAGAAAGATTCTTCCCCTCCTAAGGAAGAAAAGAATGCTGAACTCAAAACCTTACCATCTCATTTAAAATATGTGTTTTTGGAGGATAATTCAAAACTTGTAATTATTTTTTCTCATTTGACAGGTTTGGAGGAAGAGATGCTCATTGTAGTATTGAAAAAGCATAAGAGAGCCATTAGATGGAAAACTTTAGACCTTAAAGGAATCATCCCTAGTTTTTTTACACACCGAATTCCCATAAAGGATGATTTTAAACTTGTGGTATAGCCCCAACATTAGCTAAACCCAGCAATGCAAAAGATTGTGAAGAAGGAGGTATTCAAATTACTTAATATAGGTATCATTTATCCAATTTCTGATAGTAGTTGGGTTAGTCCAGTTTAATGTATGCCTAAAAAGGAGAAAATGGCTATAGTGACTAATGAAAATAATGAACTCATTCTAACACGTACAGTTACGAGTTAGAGAGTGTCTATTGACTATAGGAGATTGAATAATGCTACCAAGAAAGATCATTTTCCTTTGCCTTTTATTGACCAAATGCTAGAAAGATTGGGAGTAAATAGGTTTTATTATTTTTTGGATGGTTATTCGAGTTACATGTCTATATGGTACCATTGCTTATAGGTGAATGCCTTTTGGTCTTTGTAACACACTAACCACATTTCAAAGGTGTATGATGGCCCTATTTCATGATTTTATTGAGAAATTCATAGAAGTTTTCATGGATGATTTTACTTTGTATGGATGCAATTTCGATAGTTGTCTAGCCAATCTTGCCTTAGTGTTAGGGTGATGTGAAGAGACTAACCTTGTTCTCAATTAGGAAAAGTGTCATTTTATGGTGAGATAAGTAATAGCCTTAGGGCATAAAATTTTTGAAAAAGGGATTGAGGTTGATAAAGCTAAAGTTGATGTCATTGATAAACTTCCTCCCCTACTAGTGTTAAAGGCATTAGGAGTTTTCTTGGTCATACTGGATTTTATCATCGATTAATCAAGGTTTTTTCTAAGATCACAAAATCATTTTCTAATTTATTGATTAAAGATGTTGTATTTAACTTTACTAATGAGTATTTGTAGGCCTTCAATTTATTAAAAACAAAAGTTAATTTCATTGCTAATAATTGCATCATTGGACTAGAGTTTACCTTTTGAGATTAGGTGTGATGCTAGTGCTTACGTAGTGGAGGCAATTTTGGGCTAAAGAAATGAGAAGATTTTTCATACAATATACTATGCAAGTCACACAATCACGGATGCACAAGTGAATTACACTACAACCGAGAAGGAACTTTTAGTAATTGTGTTTTCATTCATAAAATTCAAGCCATACCTTCTCAGTGCAAAAAGTCATAGTTTGATCTAACCATGCAGCTCTTCGGCATCTCTTTACCAAAAAGGACCCTAAACCTCGGTTGATAAGATGGGTTTTGTTGTTGTAAGAGTTTGACATGGATATTAAAGACAAGAAAGCGGCAGAGAATTTTGTAGTTAACTGATAGGTGGTGGGTAAGATCAACAAGTGATAAAGTGGGATATTTTTAAGACCCATAAGTATCGAACCCTAAGGAACAAAATTTATGCAAAGAAAAATGATTGATTAGAGTTATGTCTGATAATTATGAAATTAATTATGTTTTTAGCATGTTTTTAGGCATTTAATTAGGTTAATCTTGTGTTTATTAGGTTAAATTATAGTTTAATTGATTAAATTAATATTTTTGGAGTTGATTGTAAATTTTGGTGTTTTCAGGGTTAAAATTGAAGAAAATTGATTTAATTGAGAAAAATGGAAAGTTTTGGGGCAATTGTGTAATTTTTAGAATTTGATGATCAAGAGCTAGACGTTTAGTCCCAAAGCTTTTAACACTGTCGGGTGAAAATTTAAAGCGGCCATGCGATTTGGTTCAAGATTAAAGAGTGAAAAATTGAAGTTTTATTGAATAAGGCAAATTGTTCTTTGCCCGACCGCATGAAGCAAAGAAGGATTTACTACCCTACCTTATGAAGAATAATGTTTGTGCCCAGTCGTGTGATGAAGGAAGACTTATGCTTCCTGGCCGCGTGAGAGAAGAATAAAACTAATGCCTGGCCGTGTAACTCAGGTGTAAAATACATACTTGGTCGTGTAAAAAGGAATTTAAAGTTGACAAAACTTCCTATTAACTCAGACTTGTTTTTCCTATTTTGTTGTGGAAAATTGAAGACTTAGCCTATAAATACTTGATGAAAAACACCAGAAAAGGAGAGATCGATCATAAATCATACAACAGAGAAGCTACACTTAGGATTTTTCTTAGTTTTAACTCTTTAGTTTTGTACAGTAGTTTTTCCCTATTTTTCTTAGTTTACTGTTTTCTCTATTTTAGTTTTTTTAGTTGTTCTTTTATTTTTATTATGAAGTAGTTGTTTTTCTTCTTTTGCTAATGGATATTTGAAATCTTTTATTTTCATTGTTATGACTTTACTTTGAGCTTTAATTTCAATATCAGTTGATTATTTCTTAGTTCTTAGGCATATTCTTATCATTATTTAACTAAAGTTTGGTTGTTAGCTTGATTAATTATTGGTTAATAATTGACTTTTGGTTTGATCACTGATATGCATGTTCTTAGGTTAGTTTGCTTGGATTGATGCATTATTATGTTCTGAATAAGAGATAATTTTGTGTTAATTAAAGTAAGTTAAGATAAAGAAAAAAAGTACAACTAAGAATAGGTGAAAGTTAAATCTCTTAAAAAAGGTTTTAATAGACATCTAGGAGGATTAATTCAAATCTTTATGCTAAGTGTTGAATTTTTCTGAATAAGAGAATTTTAATGCTTGGAATGATAATCTTGAGTAAAGTTATCTGGTTTTATTTATCTTAATTCTTCATAATCACTTGTGTTTCTCTTTTAATTAAGTCATTACAATGAAAGTTAAGGTGGATAGTTCATTTAGCAAAAGAATTTCAGTTATTGTTTTGTTTTTAATTCATGTTAATTTAATTTTAGTTTTTATTTTGTTTCATTATGCATTTAGTTTAATTTTTGCCTTCAAATCAAAATATTTGGGAAACAATCTCGGATTAATTTAATTCATACATAGATATTCTTTTTAACAATCCATATTCCCTTGGTTACGATATTTGGGGTCTTAATCTATATTTTCCTATATTACTAGCTGATCTAGTACACTAGCGGACCGCCATGTTATCTAATCCTAGCGCCTTAAATTTTATTCAAGTCATTAGCTGGCCATTTTGATACATCAATTTTTTATATATACGTTAAGTTAAGCATGATTTAAAAATGACTTGATTTTCATTTATATATTTACGGTGCATGGCATGGCTAGTTGAGACTCTTACGATGAAGCATGTTACACTTTATTTCTTACCCAAGCATGCACCCTTTTCACTAAGGCACACACTTAGTTTTTCATTTGCATGATTTACTTAATGAGCTTATTTCAAATAAATTGGTGTATGTTTCATTAGTGTTGAATATAAGTTTGCTTAGAGATTGATTTTTAGTTATGCATTGCATTTACTCTTAGCTACTTATTATTTGAGATTGAATTTTATTGTTGGCTTGATATAGGTTGAGTTTGTATTTATAATTGGCTTATTTTATGCTGTACTTAGCATGACCAATTAAAAATCTTTTTCTTCCTTTTATTTAAGCCCAACCATCACATATTCACTTTAAACTTAAAATTATGCATTGTCCACCTTGTACTATATGGATAGTATGCATTGAGCACTTAAGCAAGTTTGGCCTAGTTGCATTTCTTCGCTTAGTTACCATGATTATTATGTCTTGTTTATTACACTATATTGGTTTTAGAGGCATGTTTGCTTGATCAATCAAATTTCTTGATCCCATGCTTTATTCTTGGCTTAATTATGGTTCTAAGTTTGGTGACCTTGCATTTTTTCATGGGCACCAACTTGTTTCTCAAAAGTGATGCTGAGGACAACAAGATTTTAAGGAGGGGATTGAGCTCAGCTAAGCTAGAAATCGAAGATCCAATTAAGGGAGTTTTTCTTACCTTGCTCATTTTCTTACTCATGAATTTTTTTGGTTTAGTCATTTTTTGGTTTTGCTTTAGTTGTTTAGTTTGGTTTTTAGTTTGCATGCTTAGTTTTTATTTTGCATGCTAGTTTAGTTAATTCATTTATCATATATTGTACATTTAGCTTAGTTCGCCCCATTTTTTTCTTCAAAATTAAACATATTGAACTTTAATATAGAATGTACAATGTTTAAAATTCTTGTTTAGCATTAGAGTAAGTATGTTGTTTAATGAATTTTTGGCAAGTTTAATATTCAACTTGGCTTATATTTGTTAGTTTCTATCTTTTTGAGCACTTAAGACCAGTTTTTGAACTTAGAGAAAAACAATGCATTGAAATAGTTAAGTGATGAATTTTAGAACACTATAACCTTCCTCATCACCCTTCAAAGCACACAAGTAACTCAATTTAACTTGAAAAGTGATCTAGCTATATTTTTTTGTTGAGCCATATTTTAACTTATTTCCTACCCTTTATGAATATTTATCCTTTGTTAGCCATTTTTAAGCCTAATAAGGTATGCTTAATGCATGCCATATTTATTTTTGTTACACTTATTTATTTTACCATATAGCCTAAAAAGCTTTTGTCTTCCCTTCTAGAATTGGCCACTATAGGATTGGATGGATTACTAAAAATTGGAAATCATGATGGGTGTAATAGAACATTTTTTTATTATCAATGGCTATTGTTGAAGTCAAGTGAATAGTGAATTGTTATCTTGCCATTACCCATGTTATATTATTATAATGCCAAAGCTAGTGAAAAAAAGAAAGAAGAAAAAAAAGAAAAGAAAAAAAAGAGAAGAATGAAGCATTGAAAATAAAGCTAGCAAGTATGGCAAAATCTTAAGTGTGAGGTGGTTACAATAAAAAAATAGATATGACTTCAAAAAAGGTATGAATTGTGGAATTGGAGATGATTTCAATATGTGTTCTTTCATAAGAGCTTTGAATTGTGAAGGGTTGAAAAAGTTTGGCTAAGATATTTATTGTTTAAGTTAATGGGATGAAAAGTTTTAATTTTAGCCTATTTTATCTTAGACTGGCTATTCTTATTGTTGATCTTTTATCCATTCTTAGATAACCAATACCTTGGCCCCATTACAATCTTTAAAAGACCTAAGTGATTCTGAGTTTTGTTTTTGAGTTGTTTAGCGGAGATGACCTTCGGGTTCCAGTGCTAAAGGAGAGGCTTATAGTGTTTCTAGAATTTCAAGCGTGAAACCATTTGTATACTCATGTGTACAACCATTTTAAGCTTAACTATGTATTTACATGGTTGTTTTGGATTTTGAAAATACGTAAAATATTTTGGTCTTACACACACAAGGAAACTAACTCATATTGTCTTGTTTGAATTTATTCTAGCTGAAAATTTTATTAAGTGCTCTAGTTAATTATTAAACTTGGTTTTGAAATGCATTTTTCTTGATTTAAGTTTGATTATTTTGAGGAGTTGGATTGTTCTAATTTGCTCGAGGGCGAGCAAAGTCTAAGTGTAGGGTATTTGATAATTGTGAAATTAATGATGTTTTTAGGCATTTAATTAGGTTAATCTTGTGTTAATTAGGTTAAATTATAGTTTAATTGGTTAAATTAATATTTTTGGAGTTAATTGTAAATTTTGGTGTTTTTCAGGGTTAAAATTGAAGAAAATGATTTAATTGAGAAAAATGCAAAGTTTTGGGGCAATTGTATAATTTTCAGAATTTGATGATCAAGAGCTAGACATTTAGTTCCAAAGCTTTTAACATTGCCAGGTGAAAATTTAAAGTGGCCGTACGATTTGGTTCTGGATTGAAGAGTGAAAAATTGAAGTTTAGTTGAATAAGGCAAATTGTTCTTTGCCCGGCCGCATAAAGCAAAAAAGGATTTACTACCCGACCATGTGAAGAATAATGCCTGTGCCTAGCCGTGTGACGAAGGAAGAATTATGCTTCCTGGCTGTATGAGAGAAGAATAAAACTAATGCCTGGCCGTGTAACTCAAGTGTAAAATACATACTTGGCCGTATAAAAAGGAATTTAAAGTCGACAAAACTTCCTATTAGCTCAGACTTGTTTTTCCTATTTTGTTGCAAAAAAATGAAGACTTAGCCTATAAATACTTGACGAAAAACACCAAAAAAGGGAGATCGATCATAAATCATACAACAGAGAAGCTACACTTAGGATTTTTCTTAGTTTTAATTCTTTAGTTTTGTATAGTAGTTTTTCCCTATTTTTCGTAGTTTACTGTTTTCTCTATTTTAGTTGTTTTGTTGTTCTTTTATTTTTATTATGAAGTAGTTGTTTTTCTTTTTTTTGCTAATGGATATTTGAAATCTTTTATTTTCATTATTATGACTTTACTTTGAGCTTTAATTTTAATATCAGTTGATTATTTCTTAGTTCTTAAACATATTCTTATCATTATTTAACTAAAGTTTGGTTGTTAGCTTGATTAATTATTGGTTAATAATTGACTTTTGGTTTGATCATTGATATTCATGTTCTTAGGTTAGTTTGCTTGGATTAATGCATGATTATGTTCTGAATAAGAGATAATTTTGTGTTAATTAAAGTAAGTTAAGATTAAGAAAAAAAGTGTAACTAAAAATAGGTGAAAGTTAAATCTATTGAAAAAGGCTTTAATAGACATCTAGGAGGATTAATTCAGATCTTTATGCTAAGTGTTAAATTGTTCTAAATAAGAGAATTTTAATGCTTGGAATGATAATCTTGAGTAAAGTTATCTGGGTTTATTTATCTTAATTCTTCATAATCACTTGTGTTTCTCTTTTAATTAAGTCATTACAATGAAAGTTAAGGTGGATAGTTCCTTTAGCAAAAGAATTTCAGTTATTGTTTTGTTTTTAATTCATATTAATTTAATTTTAGTTTTTATTTTGTTTCATTATTTATTTAGTTTAATTTTTGCCTTTAAATTAAAAATATTTGGGAAACAATCTTGGATTAATTTAATTCATACATAGATATTCTTCTTAACAATCCATGTTCCCTTGGGTATGATATTTGGGGTCTTAATCTATATTTTCCTATATTACTAGCCGATCTAGTACACTTGCTAGACACCGATCAATGTCCTTAAAGAATTACCCAATTGTTGTTGGTTGTGTTGTGATTAGCACTATTGACAATTAACATAAGGTAAATTAAACACCAAGTATAAAACAATTAAGATAATAAAAGCAGAAATCGTGAAATTTATGAAATTAACAATAGCTAAAAATGTTGTTCAGGAACCTAATCCTCCTCATTCCCATGTAAGGTTCATTTTAACATAACATTAATATATTTCAAATGTGGGCAACCCATCTATACCCCTAGTATCCCATTCCGGAGCCTACTACTCTAACTACCCAATATCCTATTCTGGAGCCTATCTGATAGTTAGCATAAACACGAGTCCCAAGACCTAAGTATAAACTAATATCCCATTCTAGAGCTTACTAATCCAATACCTATTCATTTTCCTCTCTTTTTTGATTTTTACAACACATAAACCCAAGATCTAACAGTTCCCATTCTAGAAATGCCATCAAAACTACAGTATATATGAAGAAAAATAAAGCATGCATGATATAACTATTAAACAAGCATCTATCCATCAACTTGAATAAGATTAATAGCATAAATACTTGTATAAAAACCATACCAAGATAAGCACAAGGGAAAAAAAACATCTGAAACATATATTTAAGAAAATAAGTTGATATCTTTATATGGTTAGGGGATTCAAAGATCCCTAAACAACAAAAGAACTACTCACTACTCATAATGAAAATAACAAGGAAATGATAAGAAGAAACTATAAAACCCATTTGGAAATGTAGATCTAAAGCTGCAATAGCTTCTCCTTTTCTTCTCTAAGCTTGGTATTGATTGAAAATTGTACCTTTAATCTATAACTAAAACTATGACTATGTATTTTTGTATTTTGGTATAAACTATTTTGAAAATGTAAATTTCTACAAGTACATCTATAGAAGCTAAGTATATAAACCCTAAAAATATGAAGAACAATGAGCTAAACTACAGAGAAAAACCCTGCTATTTAGAAACCTAAAAAGATCTCATTTAAAGCCAGATAGAATGCAACTTTTATACAGGTTTATAGAGGGAAACAGTGGAGACACTTTGGTCTTAGCCGAGTCGAGTTGATTAAAATAGTATTGTGTCTTCAAGACATGGTTGAGACACTTTTGTCTTAGCCGAGCACACCCTTATAGACTAAATCATCCTCGTACTCTACATTGGACACAGCGGAGACAAATGGTCGCAGCTGATTCCCTTGGTGAAATGATGCATTTTGTAATTCTACAAGGTACACGGTTGAGATAAATGGTCTCAACTAAGTGTAAGTCAACTTTTTCACACAAAAGTCAAAATTGCACCATTAAACACACAAAAACTTTATAAATCTTAAGATAATCCTATTTGGCATAAAAAGAGAAATTTAACACTAAAACATGAAAAGCATGCAAAACGAGATGAAAACCTAGATAAAAATACACTAAAAATAAACACTAAATTGGAGTTATCAACTACCCCACACTTAAATTTTGCTCGCCCTTCAGCAACTGAACAAACCAAATTCCCACATATCCAAACTCAGAAAAAGAAATTTCAAATTCAAAGAGAGCTAAATAACACTATAGTAGAAGTCACTAATTATCACCTTTAATAAAAAAGAATTCAACTTAAATCATACTAGCTAGCCTCCCGGTGTGTGTGTGCTAGGCCTAATGATAACTTTTGAACTATAAAACTCTAGTGCAATCCAAAAATTGAAAAGAATTTGTATGCAAAATTTTTGGAAATATGGCTTCGCACTTGAAACTTAAGAGATGCCTTAGGCCTCTCCTTTAGCACCAAAACCCGAAGGTTATCTCCACAAATAATTTTAAACAAAGTAGAATCATTAGGTCTTAGGTACAACATGGTTGGGGTATGGCACACAAAGAAAAGAAAAAGATATGCAAGTTAGAATAGCCATTCAATAACTCCACTCACCCTAATAACACTCTAAAAATTATTTAGCTTAAATTTTACCCTTTTCTAGATTCAAAAATGTTGCTAAATGCTAGGCTACCTAGAATGTAGAATATGATTACTTTAAAATGAGATTTCTAAGAGAAGGATTACACTAAAATGTTCAATTGACATTGCCATCGCTTAATTTCTCTAAGCATTAAAGTTTCTTCTCTAAATATTGCAAGCTACCCTATACTTATTGCAAGCTATAAATCAGAATTTTATTTCATTCTCTTTTTCTTTTTATTCCCTTTTTTCTTGATTTTTTAAGGGGCCTTACTAACATTGTCACTAGATGCCATTACATTCTAAAAATAATCCTAGACATTCACACTATAATCTAATTCTAAAATTCTCCTTGACATTCAACCCTCATTTTACTCAACTCTCTTTTAGTCCCAAAATTTTCTCTTACTCACTCTAAGAATGGCTAGTTCAAAAAGGGCAAGAAAAAGGCTTTAAGGCTAGAAAAATTACATGAGTGTACCAAAATTTAAGAATTTTGTACGCATTTAGCATACCCCCATAGGCTCAAAAGGGGTTACACAAGGGAAGCAAATTAGTACCGAGTAGGTCAAAAGTCTTTTAAAGGCTTACAATAAAATCTTGCCTAAATCATTTCAAGCTTCAATTTTGAATTGCTATGAATGCTTTGAAGGGTGATGAGAAAGGTTCCAGTGCTCTAGAATTCCCATTCAATCACCTTTATGCACTAGTTTTTCTAATTTTCCTAAAGTGTATAATATTTTTAGAGACCTACTGGTATCGATCTAATTGAACCTGAATGAAAAAGGAAAACAGTAAAACAACTAACTACTCTTCAGTTATTGAACTACTATAAATAATTTTTTCTCAAACTAAGCTCAAATTGTTCACAATGGAAACAACTTAGGGCAAACTAAACTAAAATGCGTAATTTTTTTATAACAACCAAAGACAACAACCTAAAAAGAAAATGAAACAATAAACTAAGACAAAAATTTAAAACTATAATACAAATAAAAGATGCAAAATAACTAAAAACAATCAAAAGCTAAAAAAATTAAAAGGATTACATATACTACAAAGCTATAAATTTAAAGCTAAAAAAGAAAAATAAATAAATAAACACAAACATAAAACAAAAATAGCTAAACATTAAGAAAGTTCAAATAAACTAAACTAACTACTAACAACAGCATGACATAAAATAAAATTAAAATTATTGTGGTGTTAGAGTTAAACAAGGAAAATATCCAACAATCCAAAATAAGATCATAAACATCTCCAAAAAATACCCTCACCCCACACTTAATATTTTTGCTGCCCTCAGCAAAATTAAAACACAAAATTCACAAAATACTGGGGGTTGAGGAAAATCCCTGAGAGATCACTCCTATGCAAATGGAGGAGGAAACTGGGTGTCAAGGTACGACCGTATTATGGTTAAGGCAGCAATTATGTCATCCATCTACTTAATCATGGTATTTAGGTGGATGGTGATAGTAGTGTACTGCTTAGAGGAAAGAGTTATGGTGGCTGCCTCCGCTAGCTGAAGCTCTATAGTTTGCTTGTGCACAACCTTTTTATATGCTGCTCTTCCGGACACCACGGTGTAGCCCTACCTTAAAAATCTTGGGTCGTTTATGACAATGTGCATCCTCTTTAATATCTTCTTATTGATGACAATAGGGCTCCCAATAGATTTTACCAAATTGGTGTAGTTAACCTTCCTAGCCAACATCATCATAAGCCCTCTAAATGTAATCTTTGAGTCCCTTTTATAAGTTCTCAGCTCATTAAATTTATCAACAAGAAATGTTATGCCGTTAAGCGATACAGCATTCTTTATGGCATATAGAATTTAGACCTCACTTGCATTCACATTTCCTAGTCCCCCAAGGTTAGAAAACACCACTATAGCCATATATATGTGCAGAACTCTCATATATGTCCATCAAGTGGTGAGCTTTAGTGTTACTGGCATTAAAATGGTAGGCTCTATGTCATCACTGATATTATTCCACATTTCTTGCAAATTTACATTCTCTATGCTCCTTGTAGTGTAGGGATTAAAACCCAAAGCGGTAGAGAAATCATTGAAGCTCATTTGGTACAAGGACCCATTAATCCAAAAACTCACTTACTTCATCTTTGTAAATATCCCTCCCTGCACGCACTCGAACTGTTGTTAAGAAGTCCTTCATAAGATTAGGATAAACCTCTTCTTTCCTCCCCATAAATCCTTCCAGCCAATTGCCTTAATTAGGTGCTCAACTTCACTTTCATACCAATCTCTCACATCAAATTCATGTTGATATAAGGCGTTGCCAAATACTCAGCCTTTGCAAATGTCAGCCAATCCGGCTTGAACTCAATTGGAACCAAAGATGGAATCTTCTATTTGCTAATGTCTTAAGGAGCTAAGGATGATGATCCCACCTCTATCCTAGTTCTCTAGGTGCCACTGCAAAATCAAACCATTCTCAATCAGGTTTTACCCCAATAAGCTTAAACACACGATGCAAGAGAAAGAATTTAACATCTAAAGCACAAAAATACAAAACAAGAGATGAAAGTTCATTACTTGCATTAAAATGATTAAACGTGCTTCGAGCAACAAATTACAAGCATGCAAGCGCAAAGTAAACTATGAGAACCACAATACCTATTATAAGAAAACACTTTGATGCCTCCTACAACAAACATTCCAACTAATCTTTCTTAAATAAAACAAGTAACAGCATGCCAAGATGCCAACAAAATTACTTGAATAGAAACATAAAAGGAATAAAATGCTATAGGGAAAACTACAAAAATGAAAAAGGAAATGGCATAAACATGGTATAAAACATAACATAACACAAAATTTTTATTCTAAAACTAAAGATTAAAGGCACCAAGTAGACAAACACAAGTTAGCACTACATTCATCTTTAGCTATCTATCTCATTACACTTAACACAAAATGTTTTCTCTAAATAAAATCACGCACACCAAAGAGAAAAAGTTAGGCAAAAGAGTAACGCATAAATGATAATTGCACTAAGTGCATCATTTTAAGTAAAAAAACAAGCAAATTGGTTGCAAAAAGTGTTCAAAATAACAAGTTATAAGCATTCCTCAAAGAAAAAGAAGTAAATGGGACAAATTTAGTTTAAACTAACTTTATTCATGCAATGTATATGAAAATACTCAAAACACATCTTACACATATAAAATTCATAATGCTCAACAATAGAGGATTTTTAATCTAAAGCATACTTAAGAAGAGCAACTAAAATACATAAAAGTTGTAATTTAAACAAAAAAAAGATTATACTTACTTGTTTTGATTCCTCACAATGAGAAAATCACGAAGAGGAAGAAAATTGTAAGAGAATGCTAGATTCCATAAGAAAATCATAGGAAAAGTGAGAGAGTAAGTGAAAAGACATGACTTTTGGGTAATTTATAAGCAAACGACAGAGTGCACTAGGACATGGCTGAAACAAATGGTCTCGGCAGAGGTCAGACAAAGACTCAAATGCATAGCTTTGAAATTTTGAAAGGCACAACTGAGACCAACTAGTCTCGGTCGAGTCACCCCTTCTAGTTTGAAAGACCCCAATAGCACACGGCTAAGACCGAATGGTCTCGGCTGAGTGATCTATTCTATACCAAAATAATTCACATGCATATGGCTGAGACCAAGGTCTCGGTCGAGTGGTCCAATTGTGACATTAAACTCTTAATAGCACACGACTAAGACCAAATGGTCTCGACCGAGTGACACCTACTGAACTAAAAAACTCAATTTGCACATAGCTAGACCAATTGTTATCAATCGAGTGATACCTTCTGTAACTGGACTAAAGATGTTGCATACGGTAGAGACCAAATGGTCTTAGTCGAGTGCTCTATTCTGGAACTCAAACATTAAATGGGACACAGCTGAGACCAATTGGTCTCTACCTAGTCCAATAAAATTTTTGCACACTTAAAAAATTCTCACCTCACACAAGCATATGATAATGATCACACTTAGCAACATACATAAAATCAAATCACCATTTATTAATACTAAAACAAAAATATAAAACAATAATTAAACAAAAAGTAATATATACTTAAGGAAATAAGTTTTGAGATTTGAGTTAAGAAAACGTTCTGGGTTAACATGTCCCTAGCTCAACTTTTGATTGCTCTATGGCATTCCTCCAGTGTTGTGACCACTAAAGCGACTTCAAACCTAGATTAAAGTATGGCTTGAGATGGTGACCATTGACCTTGAACTCTCAACCATCAACGGATATTTGACAATGACTACTCCAGATATGAGTGACATCCACAACTTCATAAGGACTTTTCCATCTTGATTTAAACTTTTCTGGAAACAAACAAAGATGTGTATCATGCACCAACACTTTCATCCAGAGGAACAATTCTTTGGGCACCAGCTTGTGTCATGCCATTTCTTATCTTTTCTTTATAGCCCTTCGCATTGGTATATGCCCACAAATAGATTCATCCATTTATTTACTACAAAAGACATTTTCTCCAACACTCTTTAGATCAAAGTTTAGGAATTTTGTTGCCCAAAAAGCCTTATGCTCTAATTTTATAGGTTAATGACATGACTTTCCATATGCAAGCCTAATAGAGACTTTCCAATTAGAGTTTTAAAAGTGGTTTTATAGACCCATAATGCTTATTTAACCTTAAAGACCAATCCTTTCTAGACTCATTAACGGTTTTTCTAAGATTGCTTTCAACTCCATATTGGGACTTCTACCTGCCTATTGGCTTGAGGATGATAAGGTGTTGTGACTTTTTGCCTTACGTCGAATTTCTTAACAATGCCTTAAATTGGTGGTCATGAATGTTTCCCACCATCATTGATTATGGCTCTAAGTATACAAATCTAGTGAAAATATTTTTATGTAAAAATTTAAGCACTACTTTAGAATCATAACTCTTACTAGCTATGGTCTCTATCATTTACTCACATACTGGAAAGCTACTA